>WNHD01000134.1:0-63561 GCA_011057455.1 Ganaspis sp. Gsp50 | reverse complement strand
GATAACGTGCTATAGAAATTGATTTTACCGACGTTTTTTGACGTCACACTGGACTACTCTGCGGGAAAATTTAAAAATGTGTATTATTGTAGTGAAAAGAAATGATAAGAATTTAAAGCATTTAAAGTATATAATATACATATTATTTATTAATATTAAAAACGGTAGATTTGAAAAGCATAATTGGAATTGATAAAATTATATTTAGAGCAATAATTAATATTTTTTTATAATAATTTTTACACTCATGTTGGTGCACGATTGTTGATAAGGTAGAACACCGGGAACTGTCAAAAGGTTATGTTTCTGTTTTATTTATTATTTTTTACATCAAGATAACATGAATGTTTATTTATAGCCATTAGTCTTTAATTATTTTCTAATTTGTAATTTATTAGCCCTTGTAGTTAAGTGTCAATTAATTTAGTATTATTTATTTAAAACCAGCTTTAAATCATCAAATTTTCTGACGTTAAAAACGCGTGTGTCAAAACCTACTGTAACAGATTTAAAAGATATTTTAAAGATTTCTAATCCTGTCGATTAAAACATTTAACATTGGAAAATGTTTTCTGATGAATCTTTTGATCCTGTCGGCTTTAAATCCCAAACTTCATCGGAAAAGTAAGTATACTGGAATAAGGTTATGTTTGGATATTACAGTACGTTTGGCTTACTAATTCTTTTTATTTATGTAATATAATTTATTTGAACACTAATTATATTCCTTAATTATAAAATCTATTTTTTAGATCTGAAAAGCCTGCAAACATACAAACAGAAACAGTAGTTTATAACGATGGTTCCTCTCAAAGTGCAGAGAAAAAGACTGTTGAGGTAAATCTAGATTGATTATAAAAGTTTTTAATAATTTAAAAGAAATTGTTCAAGTACAGTGCGTGTAAGGTGATTTCTATTTGATATTTGCATCAAGAATATTAATTTTTAAAGTACAAATAATTATAACAGACGCAGACACTCGCAGATCCTAAAAAAACACCAGAATTCGATTATGAAAGATTAGCCGCATTTTTAAAACGAGTCACTCCAGGAATTTTGGAAGCTTTGGATGAAACTTATGGAAGTAATGCTTTTGAGGATTATAATCCAGAATTTACAAGTGAATCCTTTTCTGCAGTTAATTGTTTAGCGAAAATTAAGACATGGGAAGATCCAGAATTCAAGGAAAGTATTCAATTTGAGACGAGGTTTTTATTTTGTCGCAGGTTTCAAATAAATTTCTTTCAATTGTTTTTTTTTATTTTTAGACTAAAATAAGTGGTCTAACTTGGAGTCCTGGTGGTGGTTCACTAGCCTTATCATACAGCGTTACTTTTCATGAAAATTGGTGCAGTCATTTATCAAAAATAAAACTTTACAATTTCACGAGGGATAATAAATTCCCGGCTGCACCTAATCGAGTTTTAGAAGTCAATTCCTGCGTGACATCAATCGTTTATCATCCCTATGAACCTTCTATACTCGCAGCTGGTTTATTCAACGGTATATTTTAGTTTTTTTAAATATTTGTACTATGCATTAAAATATACTGTGTGTATTTATACTTTAAAACATTTATACAATATTCAAAGTTTTTACAGCACTTTGAAACATTTTTACAGTATTTTAAAACATTTTTATAGCATTTTGAAACATTTTTACAGTATTTTGAAATATTTATGCTGTATATTTAAACATGTATACTTTATCTTGAAATATTTATGCTATATATTTAAACATTTTTACATTATATCTTGAAATATTTTGTATTTTAAACATCTTATAGCATTTTAAAGTTTCTTGCACTATTCTAAAATATATTTGAAGATTGTAAAAGATGTGAAAATATTTTAAAATACTTTGCGATAATTGAAACATAGCAAAAAACAGAAATAATATGCTTTGTATTTAGACATGTCGAAATGAAACTTAGAAGCACAAACAAAAGCTCAAAATTAGACGCATTTAAACTTGGAAGCATCTGAACTTTAAAATATATAAAAATCCGGAAGAGTTTAAAGTCTGATGTATTCATATTTATAATCCTTAAAATCCTTATTTATAATCCTTTAGTCAGATATCTGAAAATTGATTAATTATACAACATAAATGCTTTGAATTCTATTGAAAAGTAAAATTTTTGAAAAAAAAGAGTTGAAGCCTTTTACATACATATATTTTTCACTGTAGCGTTATTTACATTATTATAATAGTAATACTATTTTAACTTGTTACATTATTTAATGTTACATTATTTAACTTACGAGATTTACATTATTTTCTACAAAAATTAATAAAATTAATAAATTTATTTCTACAATCAGTCTTAAAAATTTAATCACATTTCCAGGTGACGTTTTGGTATGGAATCTTCGGGACGACACGTCTGTAACACCTGTTCAAGTTTTTTCCCATGGCGATTATGTTTCTCATTTGCAGTGGCAAACGAAAATTGTAAGCGATGCTTCAGTTTTGGTCTCTGCGAGTGCAGAAGGATATATTCTGCTTCACAAACTCCTGGCGAATTTTACAACAGTCATCTTGTACAAACGGTAGTATCTGCAAATTATCAATTTTCAGAGATTACAAATTTTTGTATTACAGTTTTTTTTTACAGTTTCAAAATAGCTAAAGAACACAATCCGTCCGAGAATGCAAGACCTCGTAGCTCCGGTGGTAGTCGAGAACGAGCAGTTGAAGCTGGATTAACAGTCACTAGTTTTGATTTCTCATCCAAAAATCCTTCAATTTTTATTGTTGGAACTTTATGCGGTGGAGTTTATAGGTGCAGTATTGAACAGGCCGTTTCTGTGGAAGGTAAATATGAATTTTAGAAACGTTTTAATTACAGATAAATATTGTGTATTAAATATATTTTTTTAATTGCTTTGTGTGAGAAAAAATTGACATTTTATTTCAAGTTAATAATTCAAAGTATTTTTAAAATAATTGTTTTATTTATAATGATAACTAAATGTAGATTAATAATTTAAATTTTGAATTATTTTTTCTTTTAAGGAGACGAATCGATTTTAGATCCAGTTATTGACGAGTACAATCGGCATGAAGGAAGTGTGACAAGTGTTAAGTGTTCACCGACAAAAAATGTCTTTGCTACTAGCGGCATGGATAAAGAAATCAGAATCTACGATTTTGATCAAGTACCGATATTTTCTTCCAAATTAGACTAATTATTATTAAAATTAGACTAATTGATAATTAGACTAATTATTATTAAAATTAGACTAATTAATAATTAGACAAATTTGACTAGAATATTAATTTTTACTTTTTTGCAGACTGTTAGCAAAAAAGTTATAAATCTGGAAAGCACGGTAATTGGACTTTCATGGTGCGTAGGAAATAAAGATAGTTTTGCGGCTTATGGAGCAACTTCTATCGTGGGATTTTACAATGTCAATACTGGCAGTGCCTTACCTAATGTAATACTCCAATCTGATACTCGAGAAAACACCAGTAGTCTTAGTTTTAATTCCAAAAGGTACTTAACTAATTAATTAAATTTATTTATTTAATTAAACAATTTCAATCTTCAATCTATAGCAGAAATAGTCTTAAAAATTAAATAACTTATACTATTAATTTATACATAACTAGCAAACTAAAGAAAAGGTGAAATAATGTTCTATACTGATTATTCGTCACTTTAATTTTATTCAAATTATTTTATCCATTTTGTATTCATTTACTATTTTGTATCCAAATATAATTCCATTTATAATTTGTATTTATTTTTTTCTATTTATTTGCTATTCAACTTTTTGCTATTCTACTATTCTACTTTTGACTGTTTTTTGAAGAATATTATTCGTTGTTCAAAATTATACATTTGCATTTTTTTTTAGAGACTTGGTGGCAGTGGGCGACACTCGAGCTTGTCTGGAAATTTGGAAGATTCCAAGATACTATTCATAAGTTTAAGAAAATATTTATATTTTACACTGCATTTGAAAGGAAATAAAAATTTAAATGTTGTGCAAAAGCAATTCTTAATGTTAAGAATTTTAGCTCCCAACTGCGAGGAAGGCAATGCACTCAAAATAGATGTTTAAAATGAAAAAGGAATGAGATGCGTCTCTTCTGAGAACTCGGGCCAAGAACAGTTTCAAATGCTTCAATATAAAGTCATGCCAAGATTACTACTTCAATAACAATTTCTTGATAACATGAATGCATAACAAATACATTAGATATAATTTACATAAGCATTCTAAGAAATTTCATGTAAAAATATCGCAAACTTTATAAACGCATGAATTAAAATTTAAAGCAAAAATAAAACAAAATTCATAATAATTGTCTTTTGCGAAATAAACGTCTTTTGAGTAATTCAATTATTTTTACGTTACCATACCAGTTTGTCGAAAAAAATCTTTTCAATTAAATTTGAAATTCTAAATAATCCTAAGCTTTTCTTAATTTAGTACTAAAACGAAATTTAAAATTTAAATTGATTTAAAGATATTTAAAAAAAATTAAAGAAGTATTTTTAAAAGTCCTTGATGAAATTGTACGACGCAGAAATGTCTTCATATAATCAACGTTTACGTAGATAATAAGACATATTACATTCAGTAAAGAATAGTAAAGTATGCTGACTTGTTTTCTTTTAAATATGTGATTTTAATACAATTTAAACGATAACACGATAAAATTTAATCTCTCAAAATAAACATTGATGTTGATTCGAAAATGAATTACAAATGACAATCGATGATTCATGTTATGTTAAATTTTGTAAACATGTAAATTGTTCATAAAACTTGTTTCACTACTTAGATGACGTATTTAAATTTTCCATTAGCGTAATATTTTGAAAGAATGCCTGAGTCATTAAGATTTCTCGAGCAAAAACTATATTCTACTGAAGCAGTGCAAAAAAAAACCTTATCACCAAGAACGTATCTAATCATTTTAACACAATTTAAAACGTTTTGACAAACACATTACAGTACGTGCTAGTTTTAATTTAAAAGAATTGTCGTTTGGTTTAAAAAATACCTTTTTAATTAACTAACATTATTTAATCAGCATTATTAACATTATTAATTAACTAACATTATTCAATTAAAATTAATTACATTTTCCCACAAGAACAATTTTTTAATTAAATAAGAAGTACTCGAAAATAAATCTAAAATAAATTTATAAATAAAAACAAAATTATCAACAAGAAATGAATTGAAATTACGGTAAAAATACTATTTTAAATTTTACGTACGCTTAAAAAGTTCTCTGACATTTGAGTTTTAAAACAATAGACTTCTTGATGTTTCTTCATTTATATTCATCTTCTCAGTTGCTGCATGGATGTCGATGACCCTTGTAAGTCTCGTCTTGAAAACAGGAGCAGCAGTAAATATTCTCCTCCAAAAAAAGAATAAGAATGAAACTTGCCCTTCTACTCTTATTTTTATAATAAATAAAAAACAATATACAGAAAAAGAAATAGTTAAAAATAAAAACAAGCAACGAAAAATTGAAAATGTAAAGAACAAAAAAGTAAAAAATAAAAGAAAAAATCATTACAATTTATATCATAGATTTGTAAGTTTTTCTGAATAATTAAATATTTTTAAAAAATCTTATTTGAATATTTTTATATTATAAAAAATAAATATCAACAACAAAAATAACGAGTACACAAGCAAGTAGCCTGAAAATAGAAACCTGTAAGAAATTACATTAAAAATTAATTAACATTTTTTTAATTCCTATTTTTATAAAAAAAAACCAGATTCTATCGAGAATTATGAAAGTCAATTATCGTAAATAAAGTAATTGTCATCAATTAATTTTTATCAACGATCAGCTAATCTCCATAATTCTAGAAAAATCCAGCTTTTATAAAAACGAGGAAAAAACCACCTTCTACGTTTACCTTCATGTTTGTTGAACCTTTTTATTTTCTCCAATTTTTATAAAAAAAAAAACCACGTACAAGAATTTTGAAACATAATCATTAATTAACAAAGATTAATTTTAAATTCATTAATTAATAAATAATTTCGAAAATTCAGAAATAAATTCAATTTTTATTATAAAAATGAAGAAAAAAGCTTATCTCTGAGAAAGCAGAAACCACTTTTTACGTTTATTTGTCCTGAGAAGGACAGTATTTATGTTTGAATGTTTGAACAATAAAAATTCCTTCATTGGGAAACATTTGCGGGCCCTGAAAAGGGCCCTAAAAAAAACAAATGGTACATTGGATGTGGACGGGATATGTAAATTAGGTACACAGGTGGATGTAGATTGAAACAAAAATAAAACTGATTCATGTTGTGGGAAAGGAATGGGAATTGATTCTATTTCAAGTGAATGGGTTTGTGGGAATATTGAAAGGATAGATCACAGTATATTGAGATATTGTAAATTTGATGTTGATTTGAAAAAATTGCAAAGATTTCTCTTTTTTGTTGAGAATGAAAACATCTTCCGTTGATTGTAAATCAACCTTTTCGATTGATCTTTCTGGAATGACACAGGTTTTAATGAGACTGTCAATAATTGATGCTGATGTGAATGAATGAGATCAATTTTTCCATTGGTGAATACTTTCGGAACAAGTCTTAACTTGGTCCTTTTTTCTCCTTCTCTTGTCTTCTATTTCTTTTAATTAACTTTTTACTGTTTTATCTTCAGCAACTACTTTATCGCCTTCTTCATCTTCTTCATCTTCTCCATCATCTACTTCATCATCTTCTCCATCATCTATTTTATCATCTTCTCCATCATCTCCTTCATCTTCTCCTTCATCTTCTCCATCATCTGCTCCATCATCTTCTCCATCATCTACTTCATCTTCTCCGTCTTTAACTCCTACTCTATCACCTCCTTCACTTTCTATTTTCTCCTCATCTCTTCATTTTTCCTTCTTAATTTAAAATGCCTTTCATAAGTAATTTCTATTGTGCATATGCTTGAGAACAAAACTGCGAATATGACTCGAAGAATGTAAATTTCAGTAAAAATACCGGACTGGCTTCTTGCTACGAAAAGCATCTCAAAAACTTCTTACACTTAAAGCTACGAATGACGAAAATTTAAAGCTTTTTAAGAAAACAGACGTCGCTACGCCTCCATCTCCTTATCCCTCGAGCACTCTTTCTTTCTCTCCAACATTTTCTCCATTCTCTCTCATAGTTCTTAATACTCACACATCTTCCTCCTTTTTTTTTGGTTCCTCTCTGCAAACGCAAAAAGTAATTTTCTCAGTTTTCCTTCTTTTCTTATAAATTCATGCACACACTTTTCATTCCTGTTGCTTGCCTTCAGTCTCGGTTTCGATCAATGCATCTCCTCCGCTTTTCTCTTTCACAGGGGACTGATAATCCTCCACCTCCCAGTGAACTGATAATCCTTATCACCTTCTCAGCGGACTGATAATTATTTTCGCTTTCAGGAAACTAATAATCCTCTTTTCAATCAGGAAACTGATTTTCTCTCTTTAAGGGGACTGATAATCCACCTCTTTTCTCTCACAGGGGACTGATTAATCCTCCTCAATAAATCGAGAAGGTTGACGATGAGCTTTTTTTATATATGTTTGCTGCATCGTACAATTCAGGCCCTTATTATTAAAAGTTTCTTTCATTCATTATTTCTGCTTTATTATTTTATGCAGTCATTTTATTTCTTCTGCCACTTTATTAATTGTATGTAACTTCCTAACAGTTTAATGTATGAGCGAGTGTGCGTGTCATGTGTGAAAAACATTCTGTGAACACAGACACATTTTGTAAACTACATATTAATGGATTCGTGAGCCACAAATGCATGCGCGAATCTTGGAATGAGACGCATCCATCTGAAAACTCCATTGATAGCTCTCCTGACGATCAACTGATCTCTTCTCTATTCTTTCTTTCGTTGGACATGGTACTTTTAAAACTCTCCTTTTCAATTCTCCATAAACTTTTACTTTCATTTGGCCCTCAAAGCCTCGACCTTTTCTTTTCAATCACAGGAAAAATTCCTCCTTCCTTTTCAATCACAGGGAAAACTTCTCCTCCCTTTCCAAACTCGGGAAAAATGTCTTTTCAAACAGGATGTCGCCTTTCTGCCCATCGATTTCTCGACAAAAAAAAAAGAAGATTGACCACTTCAGTGTATTTTCATAAATTCTACAAGATGTTTCCAAAAAGGTCAGGCACGCCCTACGCAAACACGTGAGTTAGCTTGTTTTCCGAGAAAAACAATCGGATGCGTAATGGCAAAAAAATAGCAAGTTCTCTCGTCCCTACGCGTTGCGAGCCTTCACTTCTTCGCCACTTTTCTTCCCTATCTTCTTTTTGTTTGCCTTCTCTGCCTTCTCTTCCTTCTCTTCCTTCTCTTTCTTCTTTTCCTTCTCTTCCTTCTCTTTTCTTTCTTCATTTCCTTCCCTTCTTCTCTTCACAATCATCCTAACACTCATCTCCATTTCTTCGCTCCACTTCTTTTCTTCTACACTTTTTCACTTTTCTTTCCCTCTTTTACACTTTCTTTTCCATTCCCTCTACCTTGCGATATAACTTCTCTATCATTTACAAAATATCTATATCACCCGGCTACATTAAATATTTGTATGCAAAGTTCGTGCTCTTTAAAGTCTGTGGACGCTTTTAAATTCGCGCCTCGAACGCACACTTACATCAGTTAATAATCCCGACAAAAAAAGTCGCTTCGTTTAAACATCGCTCTTATTATTCGTGCATTTTAAAAGTCTTTATTCGATTCATTGCATTGCGTCCGCTTGACCATTTAAGAGATTAAACGGAAATCACAGTGATCGTAGCTTAAAACGTAAGGCTAAACTAGACTCATTTTTTCTTTCATTCATTCATACGTTATCACTATCGCACACATACTCGAGGAACTGCCTCTGTTTCAATTTCTTTTAAGAAATTCGTCTTTTCCATCAAATTCATTTCTTTTCCTTTCTTTTTATAAACAACTACCATTGTCCATTGGTAACAATAACTTTTAAAACGCAAAACAAAACTCAGAAATGCCTTTTTAGAACTTACAAATCTCGAGAATAAACATTTCGTTAATTATACTTTTAAAAAGATACAAAAATAAAAGGTGAACTTAAAAATGATAAACACAGTGAACATAAGACAGCTGGAACATAAAAATAGGTGAAATAGCTTAATCGTTTATACATATATGTAATACGTTTGTAACTTAATACAGAGAAGAAAAAAAAACCAGGCACACGTAAAAACTCGACGCTCTTTCAAGATCGATTTTTTTAAAAATTTTTTATTGCTTTTTACTTGAACGTCCAATGTTTACGCGAGCAAAATAATTGCGAGAAAAGGGCACGTTTCTGGAGAGCAAACATCCTTTTTTCCTTCTTTTAAAAAACATCTTTATATTTTTGAAAAAAAACACACACGTATTTAAAAACATATTTTTCAAATTTAACTCAATTTTTCTCTCAGACAAAATATATTATCCAAAATAAAAATCATTTTTCAAAAAGGGAAAATATTGCTTTAAAAAATTCAAAGCAAAATGAGAATTTACTTTCAAAACAAGAAGTATCTTGTTTTGACAAATATCTTGAATACGATAAATATTTTAAATTATTGAAAAAATATCCATCTATTTACTGGAGAGGTATTTTTTCAATTATTCTCAATTTAAATCATTCAAAACAGAAGAATCAATTTGAACAATTTGAACAATATTATTAAAAATTAAGAGAAAATATTTTTTAAAAGAACAAAAAGAAATTTTCAATTGATAAATGTAAAACGTGCACTTTCTTTGGGCCAGGAAGCACTCTTTCGATTTGTTTCACGCACACATTCACAATCGTAATAATTCATTCTTTGTGATAAACATATCTTTTGATATATCAAGGTACACAATCGAATCTCGATTCTCTTAAAATAATCAGTACGATTTGCTGAACGTGCAGCAAAGTTCACGGACAATACGCACTTTGTCCGCATTCTCTCTCTCTCTCTTATTATAATATAAAAAGTAATTATTTTTTTTCGAAAAAAGAAGAAACCCGAAAGATCTTAGGAGAGCCGGTCCTTTTTTCAGATTCTGAATCAGTCACGTCTTTGCGAACTCACGCGATTTAGTGCCTTTTCAATAAAAAATCTGCAAAGTTTAAAAAGGTCCCGTGAATTCGCAAAGCGTCAATTAAACAATTACGAATATATATATAATATACTTTAATAATAATAATAATAATAATAGAAAAAGAAAGAATTAAAAGAAAAAAAAGGGAGATTTTCTCGACACGATCACAACCGATTTTATCCTTTACATCTTTTTTTCAATTTATCCTTTTTTTTAAAAAAAAAGAATTTACTCTCTTAAAAAAAGTTTTCTTTTAAAAAGGACTTTAAGAATGGCAAATCTAAGTTTTCTCTTTAAAAGAGTGTTTTCTTTAAAACAATATTTTCTTTAATAGAATATTTTCTTTAAAAGAATATTTTTTTCAAAAGAGCCTTTTCTCCAAAAGAGTTTTCTCTTTAAAAAAGGTTACTCTTTAGAAAAAAATGCTTCTCTTAGAAACGGTTATTTTTAGCTATAAGAGTTTTATCTTAAAAAAGAATTTTCTTTTACAGAAGAATTTTCTTTTAAAAAGGATTCTCCTAAAAAAGGGTTTTCCTAAAAGAGATCTTTTAGGAAAGAATTTGCAAGTTTGAAAGATTGAATTTCGTTCCTAATGCAAGAAAACTTTTTTTAATATCTTTTTGCCATGACTTCCTAACACTTTTATAATTAAAACATTTAACATTTACAAAATTACATACATATTATGTTGATGATGAAATCGGTCGAATGTGTCACGCGCTTCTTTTAATTTCTAAATTATATTCTTTGCCAAATTTAGTTCGACAGAGAATAACAAATCACAAAATGATAAAGCTAGAGATTTTCTTCACAGATTTTTTAAGATTCATCGAAGAATCTAAATTGATGGTTTTCTTTTTACATTCACAATATGAACAATTTTAACTCCCTTTTTTTCCAAACTGGTAAACTCGATTCTAAATTTAAGGCTTAATTATTTAACGGATGTGGCATCGCGCTTTTGTATGCTGGCTCGTAATGAGTATGACATTGTAGTGTTTGTGTTCTGGATTATTCGCAAGAAAAAAAAATTAAGAAAAACTCCAAATTGCAATTGGACAGATTTTCTCCGTCGCCTCGTTCACAAAAAGAGAAAGTAATCCAATTGATATTAGTTGCTTGATTTTTGAAAGAAAATCAAACAAATTAATCAATTTTATTATTTAAACAAATTTTGTCTTTTGAAGAGAGAAAAAAAGGAAGAAACTTTCTCTCGGTGTGAAGAGGGACGACATTGGGCTTATTGCCGATGTGCTTCAATAATTTGAGATTCTTTCGATTCCATTAAACGCATCATTTCATAAATAAACATTTTTCTTGATAATGCGGGCAAAAAATGAAACATTAAAATAAAAACTCGTTTTTTAAATACTTCATTTTTTCTTGGTCCTCGATTTAAAAAAAAAGTTTTTCTTTATCGAGAGAAAAGCTTTTTAACATTGAATGGTTCGTCATTCAGAATAATTGCTTCAAATATTCTTCAAATTAAAAGTAAACTTTAAATCCTTTTTTGAAATACGATTTAAAGATTTTTTCAACCATGTTTTCAATTTTCAAATTATATGAACTTTGGAATTATTAATTTAAAAAGAGCCTTTTGATAATCAGTATTTTGAAATCATTTAAAATGTTCTCAATTTATCTAAAACATTCTAAAATCATTTCAAACATTTTGTAACATTTTCAAACATTTCGAAACAATTTTAAATATTCTGAAGTTAATTCAATTTACAATGTTTACGATCACAATTATTAAAACCTTTCGAAAAAATTGCATTCACTGATAGATATAAAAAATAACGAAGGGAAAATAAGAGATCTGAGATGAAAATTGAAAAGACCTCGTTCCAATTCTGGAGGTCGTGTTAGTTTATATTTTAGAATAAAAAACGCTATTCCCCGAATGGCATTCAAGATGCGCGATAATTTACATTTCAAAAAGAAAATTATTCGGGATTTTTCTGCAAACTTGAAAACAAATTTTTCTGCTTTAGATAGAACCTTATTGCGACGAACGATTTTGTACGTTACAATATCACATTAAAAGTGCCGATCGATTGGGGGCCATCCCGAATACAAAAAAGTACTTTCATTTTAAAATTGTCTCGATTTCATTTATTTATTTATTTTACGGGATGACCCAGCCATTCGCCATCGCATTTATAAATCTACATCCCACTCCTTTTTTTTTATTCAGAACGATAATCGCTGAAAAACAGAATTTTGGATGGAATTTCGATTGGAAAATTGTTTTCCATATTTTTATTCCGTGTTTCAACGTTCATTGTTTATAATCAAACTTGATTATTTCGGTGATATATATTTAATTACTTTTTTTTTGTCAATAAAGTAGCGATTGAATTATCGCGCTTCTTTTTTTTTATACATACTTGGAAATATTATATAATCTTACACCCGACTATTAAAATTATTATTACTATATTATTATTGTACAATTATTAATTACTTTTTTCCTTATTATTAATCATGTACACATAATATATAATATATATGCGCATTGTGTGTATATAATATACATAGATCAATCATTAATTAAAACTTCGTAGTACCTATAGAGTCGTCATCACAGCTAATTTTTGTTTTATTTTTCTTTTATCGATCGACCGATTGATTTCACTTTTTCTCTGATTGTACGGTTTAATTAATTTTAGGCGAAACTGACAAACAATTCAAATTTACTTGATAATTTTAATCAGGCCGCTTGCTATTAACTAAAATAAAAGATTTTTATTAACAGAATAATGAGCGTGTCCCAATCTCATATATTTACAAAATAATACTGATAAAATGTTCATTTTTACCAATTGTTTATGTACAAAATCTCCGGACACGGACTAAAGCCAAAACGGTTTTATCAATCTTAAATAAATTAAAAATTTCATACCCATGACAATTCTTTTGCACAAAAACATCTGTTTTTTAAAAAACAGCTTAACTACAAAAATTATTCTTTTAAAAAAGTAAGTTTGTTCAATTTTCGTAAAGTAAAACACAGATAGAGGACTAGTAAATTTAAACCTTATGTTTATAAAAAGACGGCCGAACGTCTCGATAATTTTTAAAATTTATTTTCAAATTTTAAATTCCTGCCACAAAACAACGTCACTTTGATTTGAAATAATCCAATCGTCTTGAAATTAAAAACTATTAAAATCCGGGAAATTGACTGTTACAATTTCATTATATTTTTAATACATAAAAAAATTAACATGTGAATTAACTATTGTTTATTATCATTATGCGAATACAAAGAAATCACTGGTTTCTGTTTTATCAATAAAACAAATAAGTCTGAACAATGAATACTTAAAAATTATCACGTTGCAAATGGATTGCAACATTTTTAAAATTTTTGATGCCAGTAAATTCAATAAATCTTGACTTCCTCCAAGTTTTTTTTTTATTTTTACTGTATACAATAAAACTTTCTTGTGTGACAACAACAAAATGCCACAGATATAAAACTATAATCCAACAAAGAAAAAAAATCCATTAATGAACAATCCAAGCTCTTTATTTTATTTTATTTTTGATGGTAAAAAAAACTTCAGAAAATAAAAGATCATTTCATAACATACGAAACTTTTGAAAATAAAAGCAAACTTTGTAAAACAGGAAATTTTAATAAAATTATAATTTAGATAGAACAATTGGTAGATAGAAGGAACAATTTAATAGTGCGAAATTCCGAAATATTTTTCAATTAACACACTAACGAAACTTTCCAGAAAATCATTTATGACAAAGAATGTTAAATTAAGAAATAGTTTCGTAATTTGTTTTCATAGTTTTTAGTAGTTTGAGAATTTTTTTTTTATAAAAAAGTAAACAGTAACTTCACATAAAACTTTGAAGAAGCCGTTGTTGAAAAAAAATTATCTTTGAAAAATTGATTTTTTATTCTCATTACAGAAATTAGTTTCTGTTATTGTGTGACTCAATGAAAGTGATTTCTGTGAAATTTTGTCATCTGGATTAAATCAATCAAAGTCGTGATTCTCGAATACTATAGATACCATTAAAATTTTCAAAACTACAACAACTAAACGTAATTAATGCTGATTATAACCGGGACTCTTAATTTCACAATAATTCCAAATTACTAATTCTTGTTTTCCATTTTTGCTTATTTTTAGATTCAAACTACATTAATATGGGGACCAACAACATATTACGGAAAAAAAAAGAAAAGAAAGCGACTCGCGCAATTCAAATAAAAGTTGATTGATAAAACAAATCCACACCGCAAAATTTATTCTATTGACTGTTTTGATTTAAGCGATATATGTATTTAAAAAAAAACAGAAAAAAATATTAACAAAAAAAAAATGGAAAATAAACCAAACTGCATAATGCAACTCATGCATTAGAAATATTATAAACAAAAATTTACCTTTACCACTTTCTAGAAAGAAAAAAATATATATATACATACAAATGTAAATAATATCGCCTTTCTCTTATATAATTAGTTGAAACGTAAAAGAAACTTTTGTTTCTTTGTTAACATTGAGCAAATCTATCTTCGTTTAAAAGCGTCAAAATGGAATTTTTTTTATCATACAATTACCTTCAAATTTTGTTCGAGATTTGTTTTCAAGGCCAATTTCATCATCAAAATGTAAAGAATAAAATATTGAAATTAAACACAGAGAAATATGGTTATTACAAACAAAATCTGCCTCTAAAAGTATAAATATATTTTAAACAATTGTTTCTTTTTAAGTTCAATCATTTCCTAACACTAATAATCTTTTAAATCCAAAAACTTTTCAAATTCAACCATTTTTAAATTTGCCCATTTTGTTTTTAAATGTAATAATTTCTTAAATCTAATTGTTTTCTAAATATAATCAATATTTAAATTTAATCCTTTTTTTAAATCTTATCGTTTCTTTAAATGTAATTGTATTCTAAATGCAATCGTATTTCAAATGTAATCGTATTTTCTATATAATCGTTTTTTAAATGTAATCGTTTTTTTTAAATGTAATCGTTTTTTAAATGTAATCGTTTTTTAAATGTAATCCTTTTTAAATCTAACAATTCTTTAAATCAAATTATTCTTTAAATCAAATCATTTTTTAAATCAAATCATTCTTTAAATTCAAACATTTTTGAAATTTAACAATTTTTCAAATCTAATTATTTAGTAAATCACATTCTAAATCATGTATTAAATCTAAGAATCACAATTAAATCACTGCTGATTTAGAAAATGATTTGTAAATCTTTGAATTAGACTTACCAATTATTTTGAAAAGTATCAATCATTTTCTAAATCATTAATGATAAAATTGTCAATCAATGAACAGAAATCATGTTTGTAAATTTGATATCAATTTCAATTTTCTATAATACTTTTGCGACACCAGTTCGCTTCGTCTTGGAATTTAATAATAGTTTCTCCAAGTCCGCCATTTGTAAAAAAAAAAAGTAAGCACTGGCTATGAAAAAATGCATTGATTTATCTCGACTGTTGACGCTCGAAAATGGACTTGCTCATTGTTATTTGCCTTATAATATTATCACCCAAAAATTTATGCAGACTCACTTGGTCAGACTCATTTCGCTCGATTATTGATTCGTCCATCGTATCAAACACACCAAAAAAAAACTCTCATACTCTCATTTATAAATTACCATACACCGTCCGCGAGAGATACTACAAAGCCACGAAAAACTAAAAATGTCTTCGACAAAAAAAACAACCTAATATCCATCTCTCTTCGATATCGCCAAAAAATGTAATTTATACAGTGCAATTAATTCATTGGACGCAATAATTCACTGTGTGCAATAAAATCATTGCACGCGATTCATTTAGCGCAAAAAATTCATTTGGCTCAATAAATTTATTGGACGCAATAAATTTATTGAACGCAATAAATTCATTGAACGCAATAAATTTATTGAAAACAATAGATTTATTGGACGCGACGAAATATTGCACGAATTCATTGGAAGCAATAAGTGCATTAAATGCAATAAATTCATCGAAAGCAATAAATCGATTGCACACAATGAATACAATCTGAAAAAGTATTATATACACTGTATATATAAAGTACTCAAATAAATCTAAACTATGTACAAATCACTGAAAGACTGGAAATTCTAAAATACTAGTCGAAATGAATGCAATTTTTTCAAAAAAGAAAGATGCGTCTCTGAGATGAAAAAACACCAGAATTTAGAATAAACTTGTCCTGTGAGAATTGCATTGAATGGAGCTTTCTCACAGGATGGTCGTTATTTTTTTTGACAAAAAATAAAAAATGGTGGTATTGAAGCGCATCGTTTAAAAACCATGGTGTAGCTTTGCGCTTATCTCTCGATATAGAGACCTTTTTAAAAGTCGATATTATTGTATTTTTTATCCCGACGTGTATGTGAATGTGTTTCGTTATGTTAATTATATGATAATCTAAAATACACATGTGTACATCTTTATACAGGGCGCGTAGTAGAATCATTAAATGTTTAATTACACATCGAAAGGTAGTTGACGGTAGACGTAATAATTGTATCGCTGGGCTTTTTCATTACTTCTTTTTTTAGCAGAAACGTGGTATCAAAGTCTCGTTTTTTTATGTTTTAGGAACAGGTTCTTTTCATTTTTAAAAGCCTAACACGATTAACGCACGGAACACATGGCGCTAGCACCCTTCAATTAATCGTTATTTCTTTTTTCCTCAATTAATTTTTCTTTTGTAATCAACAATTAAGCGAATTAGATATTAATTTTGTCCAGAGCCCATTTAGGGGTACTATACCTGTCTCTACTCCTCCGGGGAGCCGGAGACGCCACTCGCGAACCATGAATTTTTGGATATCAAGCCTGAACGTTGAGAAGCATTTTGAGATGAGTGTTGATGTTGTAGGTACGCCCGGATTGTTGGCAAGCTTCCAGTAGGCTCATCCAGTGGCTTGGTGGTTTGGGAAGGCTCGCTGGCGATGGTGGTTCCGAGAACTTGGCTCCAGCGTAAAAGCTATTCGTCGGACTGCCACGTGGACTCTCATTTTTCGTTGGAGAGCTACGTAAACTTTTCGATGAAAAGGGTGGACTGCAGCTTAATCTCCCGGGAGAACCTTTGGGGCGTCCTCCACTGGGAAAGAAGGTTGTTGTTTTTATCAAGCCACTCCTCTGGCTATTCTTCTTCCCTCCTGTACTGGGTGAACCCTGCCTCTCCACTTTATCGTTCAACTTTGGCGTTGAATTCGTCATGGCTCAAAAATATCCTATCTTTTTCGTTTCACGTTTTCACCTTCCCGCCTGCAAATAAACAAACAAAATTCCACTCACATTAAATTTTGATAAACACTTTATTTTCAAACCTTAACTGCTTTTAAATCAAGTCTTTTATTCTTCAAGCAAGTCTTTTAATTTTTAAATCATGTCTTTTAGTTTTTAAATCAAGTCTTTTAGTTTTTAAATCAAGTCTTTTAGTTTTTAAATCAAGTCTTTTAGTTTTTAAATCAAGTCCTTTAATTTTTAAATCAAGCTCTTTAAAGTGCATTTTTACAGTATTACTTTATACTTTTTTGTTTTATTTAAAAACTTTTAATAACACTAAAAATAAAGTCTTGTCTTTTCGAGGTGAATGATCAAATGAACTTGATAACTCACGTGTTAAAATAGAATATTCGAAGGGCAAAAAGTGACAATAAAGATCGCAACTTCTTGAAATAAATTGACTGTTTGAAAATAATGAATACTTAAAAAATTTAGCTGCTTGATTTAACTCTTTAAGAAAATAAACACCGCTTGGCTCTTTTTACAACCTTGAATACGTATTTTTAATTTTAATTACTAAGTGACATTGTAAATGCTTTGTTACAATTTTGAATAATTGTTTCCAATTTGCATATTTAACTTTTTGTCGTTTTCTTCTTCAGGTCTTTGGCTCCAATTTCTAAATATCCGATAAATAAGTAATTAAACTGTTAAAGTTTGCAACGTTTTTTAATCACTGAGTAAACAAATTTTTGTTTACCAATAAATATCAAAGCTTGGCAGTTTATATCGTTTCTGCTTTGAATTATTAATCCTTTATTGATAATTAAGCTTCGCGATATTAACATTCACAAATTAACTATTGATTCAGTAGAATATGCAAATAGCTCACTATTTTTCCCTCATCAAAATCTTCTCATATTTAAAAAATGATAAAATCTCAAAATTCTTTTCATATTTTTTAACTTTGTACCTTTTTGCTTTACATTTTTTCAAAGAAAAGTATTGATTTCAATCTTTTACGTTCAGATAACAATTTAAAAATCTTTCTTTGCTTAATAATCGCATTGTTTTACGCTATCAGTAAAAATATTTTGATAAAATAAATGCAGTAAGCAAAATTTCAAATTTCAAATGCTGCAAATTTGTTCACTAAACAACTATTCGAATGATTACATTTCTTTAATCAATTAAAAACAACTGTAATTCTTGCGGATTCTTTGTCTTACGATTGTAAATGAATGCAGATTTAATTACGAATCTCTGTATAAACAAAAGTTTGATGCCTTGCGTAATACAACAAAGGAAAATAAATCTCAGCTACAGACGATGTACCTTCTTCTGAGATTTATTATCAACAAACAATAAATAATACGTATCAACAAGAATTACAAATCAAGTAACATATGCCAGAGTACAGAAGTATGTTAAACGATTTAAAAAACCAACTCTCTCTCTTTGTACTGAAGATTAGAAAGTTGTACACTTCTTCAGAAACCTCGACACCAGACTACAAAAGAAGGAATCAAAACCAGACTTGAGAGACGAAGAAAGAAAGGAACAATGAAGAAATGAAAAAGATTATTATTATTAAAACTTTGCTTCCGAATTATAAAAATAACAGTAATCGATAAATATTGACAAACAAATGCTCCCCAGTCTGTTAACAAGGACGCCTCTGTGATTTCCGGTTGAAACTTGCAACTGAGAAATCGAAGCCTCCTTTGTGTTAACAGATACAAAGAAAAATGCATTTTACTTACCAATTTTGGTACTCGGGATCCGTTTTTCAATGCGGATCTCTTGTAATCTTCTTCCTTGACCGGATTAAGCGGTTTTACTAACTGCGCAATAATCTAGTTATTCAGGACAAGAGAGTAAGGGGAACGCGGAGGAGAACTTGGTGGGGTACTCCGAAACCTCCTGATGCTACCTCGGCCTCGATGTTTCTGTTTTTCTAACAGTCCTGCTTCTACTATTAATTCGCGGATTCGGCCACATTCGGTGACCTTTGGTCACCTTTTCACAATTTTTATTTTCACCTACGCAAACAAACGCCCTGGCGACTAGACCCGTCTTTATTAGCACAGCTGGAGGCACAAAGATGGTGGACGCGACTTGATGTTTTTTGTTTTTGTCTGCAACGACAGGATGTTCCGACTCGATTACAAAATCCTTTTTTGCTTTTTGTGATCCCTCACTGCGAACATGTAACAAACAACTCACAATTCTTGCGAATTTTCTTTACGTGACGCAAATATCGGTACTCGTAGGCTCGAGTAACGGGCTTTTCTTGTTTGACTTTCTATTCTCAAAATTGAATAATCTTGTTTACTTATTTTTAACTCGATTGTTGGTTTCCTTTTTCACAATGGCCCGTTACAAACCGTAAACGGAAAAACCACACTCTCGGTCGACGAGCACGTCCTTCCTCTGTCACTTTTTTCAGCTTTGTGAAGGTTAAAGTTGCGCAGGTTTATGACAGATACCAGCAGAAAATTAATAGCACCACCCCCTTTTGTTTAATATCCAATCAACAGCCTCGTTAGTATACAACAACAAGTTTCTGGAGCCAATCCAGAGCTTCAAAACTTCGGGGGTCTTCGTCATTGATCGGGAATTTGTCGGTAAAACAATAATTATACTTGATTTATAGCATTTAATTAGAAAGAAAAGTTATCCTAAAAGTTTCTTGTATTATTTTATAACCTAGGTATACTTTATTAATTTCAATAGGTCATTTTAAGGGATAATTAGGTTTTATTGTTTCATTAGGTTTGTAACGATCTGAATAGCTAGACCAATCAGCGTCAGGGACATATTTGATTTGCTCCGAAGATTTAACGCGGCAAATTCAAAATTCTTAAAAAAAATTTATTTAACAATTCACTAGATATTTTTAATAGAGAAACTATCAAGAGAAACCTTTACTAAACATGCTTATTTATAAGAAATGAACATTAAACTATTAAAAAGTCTTTTATTGTTCTATGAGAATTAAAAAAATTGAACTCGTTTAAGCACATAACCTAAATGTTATTACTCAAATCAAAAATACAATTTCACTTTGAAAATTTTGTTTCTCTTGTTTCGATATAACAATATCTTTCATTAAAGATATTTTTGCTTGGGTTGAAAATAAGATTAACACGTCATTTTCAATTGCCAAACAAGCATGTCCGGGAAGTGGCGCCACATGACAATAAAACGGCAAATTGCTGAAGTTGCATTGTTGACGAAAGTCAGACTATTGTTCCCCCTGTCTTCTTTTCTAGCAAAAAACAGTAGGTAATTTATGTTAATTAGATCCAGAATTAGCTGAGTTCAAGAGTAAAGTAATAAGCTTTTCAAAAAATGGTCATTTGAACTGTGAGAGAAACAATGGGTGGGGTCAATTTTCAATTTAATATTGCGCGTAAAGGATAGAAAATCGAAGAAGGGAAGCAGGAGAAAGAAAGAGAAAGGAAACACCAAGTGACACGAAACGAATACAGCGACATCTGGATGTTTCTAGTCGTGAGACATCACGGAGTACGGATATCGCCAACTTGGTCTTGCGAACCTAAAAAACAGTGTTTTGTATGTGAACATGATGTCAGAGTGAGAATTCGACAATCCCTAAACTGAAGGTAAGAAAGGATAAAATCCTCACGTTATATTTCACTATCTAGTCGATCATTTTAGGCAATAAAAACAGTAGGTTAAACATCAGCTTTCTACGCTGTTTCCCTGTTTTCTAGGTAATAAAGCTTCAAAACTTCCTACTAAATGCATCTCCTAGTTACTTTACAATAACAATTCATTTAAATTTACCTTTTACAATCGCGTTACAACATTTATCAAGATTTTCATGCCTTTGTTTGAGAAATTCTTTACAAGAGTGTGCAGAAATATCGACTTCTTTCCAGTGTTTGAGACAGTAATTTAATTATAAAAAAGTGATGCAGCCTTTGAATTATTTTATTTGTTTTTGAAAGCTATTCATAATAAACATAGAGGGAACTTCTTTGTTCTTTGTTTCAGAACTGTATTCTTCGTGTTTACATGTTTGTGTGTATTTGGATCGTTTGCATTTGCATAATAGATATAGATCTATATTTTTATACAAGCAATTATAGTTCTCGGCAATTTCAAAGCTTAGCACGTAGTGCTTGCGTGTTTCGAAAAGTCTAGTAGTTTGCTTTAATAAAAGTAATTATTTTTGTCAATTCTTGATGTGATTAAACTACGCCGCCATTTTGAATGGCATCAGATAGGCGGGAATTTTAAATTTCGTAACCTTGTTTTTTCTAAAGAAATTCTAACAGCATTATATGAAATTTATAACGATCTTGGCGAGGTTCAAATAATTTTTTATTAACGATTACTTAACATATTAATTAGTAACATTGACGACTTAAGTTGGATATATTAATAATTATTTTAGGTTAATTGTGTGCATTCAGTTAATGGGCTGTTTTTGACATATTTGTTATTTAACTAATAGTATTTATAATAGTTCTTGTAAATTAATATTAGCTGCGTAATAATGTTGTACCTAAATAACATTATACAATTAATAGTTACAATTAATAATAATAATAATTAATAATAAGAAATGAAATACATAAATAATATTATTTAAGTTTATTAATTAGTAGAGTTACTTTTTTATTTATTATAAAAGTGCATTAATTAAGTTTCTTTATTCATTATAAATTATAATAAACAATGATAAATAGTACAATTATAATAAACAGTATAATTGGTCCAGTGCAACATATTATTGCAATCGATTTTAAAATGTCTATTCTTCATTCAAGAATGAATACTTAAATCAAAAATAAAATATCCTTAATTTAAAAATAAATACCTAAATTGAGAATACATATATTCTTAATTCAATCTTAAATCATGAAAATGTTTTCTTAATCCAGAACTCTTTTTTTTATCCAAGCATATTTTATTAATATCAAGACTAAATATTCCTGATTCAGGAATAAATATCTCTAGTTTAAAAATAAATATCTGTAATTTAAGAATAAATATTTCTAATTTAAGAATAAATATCTCTAATTTAAGAATGAATATCTCTAATTTAAGAATAAATATCTCTAATTTAAGAATAAATATCTCTAATTTAAGAATAAATGTCTCTAATTTAAGAATAAATATCTCTAATTTGAGAATAAGTATTTCTAATTTAAGAATAAATATCTCTAATTTGAGAATAAGTATTTCTAATTTAAAGAATAATTATTCTAACTTCGATTTCAATGACACGTTACACTGGATTAAATATCCTGTTTACTCAAAAGTTATTTTTAAAATTAATGAAAAAAAAATTGTTTAAAATACTAAACGTGTTCAGCATTGATAAATTTTTAATTAATTCTTTTCGCTGGGCTATTTTGGTATAAAATTAAGGAAAAGTATGTTAACAGCAAATGTACATTTATTACAGGAAATTTAAATTATAGAGGAGTTTTTTTGTTTTAAAACATGTGTTGGCCTCGTCTAACGTTTGGAAGAAGATGTTTTAGCTCTCACGGTTGCCATGATGATTCATTCTTGCGGCCACTTCAGTCCCAAGTTTTCTTATTTTCCTAGAATATATTTGAGAATTCCAGTGTGGGTTACAATTCATACATTCTACGCATGAAGGGGCTCTTGTATCAACACCTGTTCTCAGAGTTCTGTGACAAGAAATTTTCCAGTCGAATATATTCAATTCAAAAGTTAATCTTAAGATTTTAAGTCCTTTATAACAAGAAACGTTTCTCTGTAAAATAACTTTTCAATTCTTAAATACTGTTACACAATTTTTTTTCAAAAATAAATAATACTACATTTTTTTAAATAACAGTTTAGTGAGAAAAATTAATAATTCCTTGTGTTCATTTTTTATTTATACAATTTCACTTTAAAAAGAAAAAGTCTATTTTTTATTTATTTATAAAATTTTTCTTTAAAAGGGAAAAAAATATTTTTTTTATTCTTTTATGAAATTTTACTTTAAAATATTGAAGGGAATTTCAAGCAGCATAACAGACGCTTTGATAAAAATTGTGATTGTTTAGTGAATTTGTAAAAGTATAAATTTTTTGTGTATTGTACGTTTATGTTGAATTTTTCGTTTACATATTATGAATAATTCGTGTTTAGAATTTTTCGTGTATTCAACAATGTTTTGGCAATATAATTGTTTATGCAATATAATTTTTGTGCATTATAATTTTTGTGTATTATAATTTTTGTGCATTATAATTTTTTATGCATTTTAATTGTATGGGTTTATAAATGTTGTCTGAAAGAAATTTCCACTTTGATAAAACATTGAACACGTTTCTGTTGGATTTCGTGTCAACACTTAATCTTGGGTAGAAAACGCATGCGTTCTATTCTCCTTATCACTCTTGGATACGCCCCTGGCTTTTGTAGATGCGAATCCCTCCTTCCAATACACTTTTTTGACCCTGCTTTCGATACTAACGCGTTTAGTCATTACTGTCCTTTGCTCAATCGCTCAGGTTCCTCTTTTAAACTCATTGATAAGTCTTTTAGATTACTTCAGGCTTCGAAATTCTCTTTGAACTCACTGCTATCGATTTTCAAAGATCCCTACTCTCATTTGCAGCAAATTTCATTCCAGAAGTGAAACTTTTCCAGTTCTGGACAGTTTTCCAGTTTTTTTTTTACCCTTTTTGATTTTAAACAATTTTTTATTCGAGCTTCCATCATTTTCGTAATCTTAGCACTGAAAGAAGAAAGTTCATTTTACGGAGAAGCATCAGTTTCGATTTGCAATTTGAGATTTAAATGTAAAAATGTCAGATTTTGAAAATAGAATGAAAAAAAAATGGTTAGAAAATAAAGTGGAAAGAAAGTAGTATCAATTAATTTTTTTTGGCTGATGGTACATTTTTCCGGGTAGAAGGAAATTTTTTCTATTTTTCGTTCTTTAAGTAATGTTTATTCTGCTTTAAAGTGCTTTTTGAAATTTTGTGAATAAATACATGAACATGTTTTTTCATTTAAACTATGGTTATACCAATTCCTCGATTGATAATGATGTTTAACAATCGATAACAACCAGGCGAGTCAATCTTAATATTTTTTTTACTTTTGAGAATAATGACGTAATGACAAATGTTGATTCTGTTTTTTAAAAGAGTACCAGCAGCACAGCTGGCTTCCTCTTTAAGAGATCCAGGAAATTGGACAAAATTGGATTAAAATTCATTCTGATCACCAAAATACTTTATTTTCTCAGTCTAGTAGTCGCTTTGTAACAGTATACTTTTATAAATTTTTTCTTCAATTTTTTATTTACCTCTTGACGAGATTTTCAATAGTTTTTGTTATTTTTATTTTTATTAAAAAACTTTTGCAGCGAATTAGTTAAAGAAAATCTGTGAAAGATACAATTATTGCGATAAATCAGAAAGCTTCTAAATGTCTCGAATAATTTTCTTGGATTAACCGAGATTATCCGAAAGGAAAGAATTTTGTTAATCTGAGCAATGTAGGAGATAAATTTACTATCTTAATTATTTGTTAAGTACATGAGAAACTGCTTTCGATCAGGTATCAAACAATTTCCTAATAGCCGATAGTTCCTTTTTCAATCACTGAATCATGCAGCAGGCCATTTTGACTGAAATTAAACACAATATTTTAAAGGAAAAGAGGTGGAAATCGCCTTGACTTGTCCTTAACTCTTTACTATGCTAGAGTCCCGTGCATTTGTTATTACGTAAAGTCGACAATCGTGTTCCGAAACTCACTTTCCCGTCTGAGTTTCGGAACTGGAGATTTTGTTGACGTAATTATTACTTGCCAGGTACGCTTATAGCTTCTTTAGAAATTTCTGAAAAAAGGTTCTCGTTTTTCATGAATGGAAAGTCCATTTCTGTTTCGATATTTCTAGTTTATTTGTTGCTGATTGTAATAATAATAATAATAATAATAATAAAGATAATAATACGAATAGTAAGAATAGCAAAAATAATAATAATAATAATAATAATAATAATAATAATAATATGTAATACCAATAATAATCTCCATTATAACGATAATAATAATAATAATAATAATCATCATCATTATCATCATCATCATCATCATCATCATGATACTCATAATAATATAACCATAACAATATTAATAATAAAAATTGCGACTGAATTAGCCTTAGAAATCGTTTATTTTTCCAATTTTCTGACATTTACAATTTTGGGAAATTTATAAGCTTATAATTGTCAGTTTTGAAGAAAATTTTAAGCATGGAGGTTGGAGTTTTGAAAGATTAAAGGGTTTTAATAGAGAGAAGAGTTTTGAAAAATGTAAATTTTTGAAGTTATGGGTTAGTTTTGAAGAAGTGATGTTAGTCTTGAGGAAGTGATTGGTTAGTTTTGAAAAAGTGATCTTAGTTTTGAAGAAATTATGTTAGTTTTAAAAAAATGATGTTTTTTTAAAGAAACGATGTTAGTTTTGAAGAAATTATGTTAGTTTTAAAGAAACGACGTTAGTTTTAAAGAAATTATGTTAGTTTTAAAGAAACGATGTTAGTTTTAAAGAAACGATGTTAGTTTTAAAGAAACGATGTTAGTTTTAAAGAAAAGATGTTGTAGTTTTAAAGAAACGATGTTAGTTTTGAAGAAGTGATGATAGTTTTGAAGAGGTCATCGTGTAGTTTTGAAAATGTCATGGTTCGATGAAAGAAAAAAGAAACTTTGGAAGTAGCGATAGGTTAATGTTGAGGATAAAAATTTATCTCGAGACGTAAGGCGATGAAGCGAGTACAGTCATTCTCATTCTCAGGATGACGTAGTTCACAAGTTGCTGACTCGAGGAAGATTTGTTGCAGTCAGTAAAGGTTCTTGATTAGCAACAAGAGGAGATTGTTCTTAGCTCATCAAGCTCTGACGTTTCGAAATTACAAAAATGATATCTATTGTCAATAGTAAACTCGTCATTGCAGGAACATGAACTTACGAAATATCATTTTCTTAACTCTCCCTTGACAATGGTCACATTTGTATTTTGTGCCATTTACCCTCGAGGAACTTAACACCACTGAGAAATATCCAAACTCTATTCATGATTCATAATCTTCAAGGTAAAAGACTCGCGATACCTTTTCTGACAAAAGCAGGCAAAGGTAACCTGCCTGCGTATAGGTTTACCAAGAAAAAGATATGTTTAGAATATATTCCTGTTCTATTGCTTGTTGTAGATCTTGTTTATTTTATTAATGACTTCTTTCTTCCGTTTTTCAATTAATGTTTCGTAATCTTTTTGTAGAATGATTGGATATTAATTAGGGAAATTTTTGATGATGCTTTCAATTTGTGTATTGTTTTGATGAAGGAAATATTTGAGTGATTTTTGATGAAGAAAATATTTGAGTGATTTTTGATGAAAGAAGTATTAATTTGGGTAATTTTTGATGAAGGAAATATTTAGGTGATTTTTGATGAAGGAAATATTTAGGTAATTTTTGATGAAGGAAATATTTAGGTAATTGTGATGAAGAAGATATTTGAGTAGTTTTTGATGACCAAACAATTTGTGTAATTTTTAATAATGTCAATAGGGTTAGTTTTTATGATTATAAACAGCGTTTTTTGATGATGTTGAACAGTGTTATTTTCTAGGATGTTGAACACTTATTTTCTAGGATGTTGAACACTTATTTTCTATGATGTTGAACAGTGTTATTTTCTATGATGTTAAACAGTGTTTTTTACCATGTTAAACATTGTTTTTTATGATCTTGAACAGTATTATTTTTGAAAATTTAAAACTATATGTGTAATTTTTGTCAATGCTGTCAAACTATTTGTGTAATTTTGGCATATTCCGGAATATACTATAGAATATTGTAGGATTCGTAAGACCTGTTTGATGGTTTTGAAGGTGGTTTTCAGAAAAAGTAGATTTTTATGGTAGCATTAGATTTTTTCGCAATTTGTGGATACAGTTGCATGTCACACAAATATAAAAAATTACTTCCATCCTTTTATTATCTGCGTGTAGATGCTTTGTCCACAGAATATCGTACTATTGCTGTTCGTGTGACATGTTCAAAAGTAATGAGGCTTCTTCATAAAATTATTTGGTTCATCGTAAAAAGAAGTTATTTAAAATAATCGAGCCTCCTGACGCTTCGCAAATATTAGCTTGTTTTTATCAGTCGCTCTCCCATAACTATTGTTTAAATATTTACAGGAAGGTCTTTGATAATATTCCTTAGTTATAGTCAATGCTTAAGTAGGTATGCATAAATGCTTATATTAATCCTTGTAAAAACGGTGTGAATGATCATAAAATAATATTAATCCTTGTAAAAACGGTTTGAATGCTTATAAAATAATATTAATCCTTGTAAAAACGGTGTGAATGATCATAAAATAATATTAATCCTTGTAAAAACGGTGTGAATGCTTACAAAATATTATTAATCCTTTTAAAAACAGTAACAATGCTTAACTAATGTCTATTGGTTACACTTTTTTTAGAAAATTGTTGCAAATTGAAGACAAAATTATCCAAAGTTTGATGAAAATGTTTGTGTTTCTGAAAAAGTAAATTGAATATTTATGTTTTTTTCCCGGAATGGACGATTTCCTTCGAACTAGTGGAATTGGTTGATTTATTCTAGTGGCTTGGAAAAAGAATATTTGGCTTATGTTAAACTGGATCATCCAACCGCGAGGAATACTTAAGAAAATCAAGAGTCAAAGGTTCGGAATGGTTAGAGTATAAAAGATAGGACAGAGTTTGTATGGGATTCGTAGAGCCGGATGGTCATTCAGGGGACGGAGCCTTGTGCACTTTGCGTTTTGAAACACGTTTCGAATACCTCCTATATTTGAAGAACTTTTGTGCTCATGTCCTATACACGAATGATGCTGGAGTCTGCAGGAGTTCTGAATCCCGCATGGTCGTCAAAACGAGCGCGTAGGTGCGGCCTTTCTCTTGCTTCGAAGGGGACTTCCCTAGGTCCTGCCTTTTTTATTTCAAAGTCCCTTTGGCCCCAGCACTCCCTCGCTGTAGGCTGTAGGGTCGACTCTACCCCTCCGTTCATTCCCGCAACCTCTCCTCCTCATATGTGTTTGCTTGTGTGGGTTTAAACCCAGTGGGCCTCAGGGATGTAGACCTGATCCTTTCCTTTAGAATTTGGCTTACCGAATAAATAGTATCTTCGCTCTATACGCCTGTCCAGCTTTTAAATCCATCCAGGAATCCTGAAATTTCTACTCAGTGTCTGTTTACATCTCGTAAATTCCTCCTTTTCATTCAGAATTCTCCATTAGCTGGTATTTGTTTGTTTATTGGTTCAACAGTTAAGGATTTGGTGATTTGACACACTCTTTTTAACATTTATTTTCCATTTTTTTAAACTGAAGATTAAATTCAATGTAAACCAATTAAAGATTGGCGTCAGTTTATGCTTTTAAGCTTTGGGATATGAAAGCTTGAAACGTGGCTTTCTGATAGATAATGGAGTAGTTATTTTTTAGACATTTTTTGTCTTGAAATATAAATTTGATTTAAAATTTATGACGTTTGTCTTAAAATTTTGATTTAAAGCCATTTTAAACAACTTTAAAACGGTTAATTTATAAAAAAACAACATTTTTATGTCCATAAAAATTTCCATGTATCTAAAGTTCGTTCATTTGAACAAATTGTTTTCTGTTCGTTTTAGTTTTTTAAGAATATAGCTTTGTAATGACAACGGACAATTGTTTTTAAACAATAATAACATAAAACGTTAAACTTCTAATGTTTAGTTAATAACATAAAAGTTAATAATTGTTACGTATAATAGTATATTAGAACAAATTTGAATTTTTAAAAATAGAAGAATAAAAATTTCGTTCATCTAAACGTTCAGAACTTTATTTGCATTTTGTAATTTTGATCATCGACTTTTCAAAATGTCTTAGATTCAACTTAGTATCTAAATAGAAGACACTTTTCAAATCTGGTTTTAAAATTTAAAGCAGCAGTCTTGCTTGCCTCTGGTAGACGCAAGTGTTTTATAAAATATAAAACATTTTGGATTTAAGGCATTTGAAAAGAGAGATTTCGGATATGACATTTGCAAGTGTCTTTAATGTCTTTCAGGAATTCATTGACAAGACGGCTGACACCTGTTTTTATATAGTAAAGAGGTGATTCTAACATTTAAAATTTAAAGCTATCTTAAATTTGTATCCAAAATTTTTTAGAACTTGAATCGATTTAGTTGTAAATCCTTGATTCCTTACAGAAGAAATTTTGTTATTTGATCTAAAAATGATTAATTTTGAATGCATTTGAAGTTCTGAAAGTTAAATTTATAGATCAAAATGAAGATATTTAAACTAAGAATTATAGGAATATAAATTAATAATGTTAAATTAATAATTCTAAAATGTAGGGAAGAAAAAATTACATTATTAGAAATGTAATAATGAAGAAAATGTTTTTCTTTTTATTTTTAAAAATGCAAATTTCTTGAAAAATGTTAATTAACTAATAACTTGTTATTATTGTTTAAAAACAGTTGTCTATTATTTATAATAAAAGTTGATTCTTCAAAAATTGAAAGGGAAAACAAATCAGGTGATTCAAATGAACGTTCAGAACTTTAGCAATTTTTTGAATGTGAGTTATTGGCCTTGCGGAAATTTTCTTGCTTTGATACTAAAATTTTTTAGCTTTGATACTAAAATTTTTTAGCTTTGATAAATAATAGCCTTGATTCAAAACATTTTAGTTTTATATCAAAATTTTTTAGCCTTGAATCTAAATTCGTTTAGCTTGGATTGTAAATTTTCTTTTTTAATATTTTTAAACCTGAATCTATATTTATTTCGGATTTTAATTTAAATTGCTTTTTTTCAAAAAATATATGTACATTTTTTTACTTTGACTAGATAACTTTTATATTTACTACTTCTGTTTTCGTGGTTTTTTCATTTTAAATTTTAATTTTCAGTTTCATATTCAACTGAAATGTCAATTCAACTGTTCTGTTTTTTAAATTGTTAGATATTTTATTCTAATCTAGAAACGTGGCTTAAAATTCTTATTTAAATTGACGTTTTCAATTCAAATTCACAAATTCCGTAATATTAGCATTTCAGTTTGAATGCTTCTTAATTTGAATGCCTTCCTATTCTAACAAAACCTTCATTTTTTTATTGTAATTACTTCAAATGTTTAATGTAAAAATCAAACAACGTTTCGAATGATTTTTCTTTTTTTTTACGTATTCTTTTACATTATTTTTGTCATAATTTTTCAGAAATAATTTTATTCTTTACGTTAAATTTTTAAATTTTATTCATTTAATCAATTTTTTTGCGTTCGTACATTTATTTATTTTTTGATAGCATTATAAGTTGAAGCATTAAGGTTCGTGTTTGTTTAAACATTATTTTCTGTTTGTTAAGGATTTATATTCTTGGCGTTAAGATTTCAAAGAAAAATTGAAGAGGAACTACTGACAACAATTTATTGTCATGCTTTTATATAAAAAAAAAAGAAATGAACAGGCAGTGTTTTCAAACTTTTCATAAATATTTTTAAATTTTAGGTATCCATCGAGTATAATTTCGTATCATTCTTTTTATCTGTATCTTTTGAACGTGTCTGTTCTGAAAACAACGCACTGATATCTGTTTAGCGTTTATTTCTCACATTTTTTTTAAATATTGAAAATTTTGAAAAGACCATGTGCTTCATCAATAATTATTTGAACTTTTAAAAAAATTGTTCATATTTTTTATTAAGATTGTGCTAATATTTGAACAATACTGATGATATTTTAACATCTGCTTTATTGCTTTAACAACTATTTTAATGCTTTAATGATTGTTCTACTTCTTTAAAGAGTATTTTAATGCAATAATTTTGTAAATCGTTCAACAAGACATATTTTACTTCTTATTCATCAATTATAGTAAAAAGCTTTATGAGCACCTTTTTGTCATGAAATTTCTACAATCTCAGAAAATGTTCAATTTCTTAAAATGAACTCATATTATAATTAATAAATAATTTATAATCATTAGCCAGTACCAACAAACAATGGTCTGATAATCAACTTCTAGATGGAAGTTTCCTTAATTATTAAGTACTCATTAACAATCATATTTATATAAATTAACAAAATGTAGAATAAATTATTCAAATGGTTTAAAACATCAACAAATCTTTTACTTTTTTTACTGATTGTCCTCACTTTTCTTTAATTTTTGAATTCTTCATTAATTGATACCATTCTTCATGAACTTTTGATATTCTTTATCAATTCTTTTATTGTAATTCTTCGATCATAACTTATCATAAGTTTTTGTCATCCTTCATCAGTCTTTTTTTTGTAATTCTTCATTTCATTTATTCTTAATTTCTTTATTTTCATAAATTTTTGTCAATTGTTTTGTTGAAACTGTTCATCAAGTTTCCAATCAAGACACCTGTGTTTGCAGTGATCTTTATTAATCATTTTGTCACAGTTCTTTATCAATTGTTGCCATTCTCCGACCATTATTTTGTTGTACTTCATCAGCTGTTGCCATTCTTCATGAATATTGTTTTGTTGTAATTCTTCAACAGTTGGCTTCTTCATCAATTGTTTCCATATTTCACCAATATGGTGCTGCCATTATTCATCAAGCAATTGTTGCTATTTTTCATTATTTGCTGTAATGCTTTGTAGTTCTTTATCTATTTTCGTAATACTTCATCAATAACTTTTTTACATGTTTCTTAACGACTGTTCTAATCCTTCATCATTCTAAATTAATAATGATCCTTCTAATCTCTGACAATTATCGATTTCTAAAATTAACTAGTATCGATAATCATTAGCAAATTTCTCATGCTGAATTAATATCTTGAAGCTGTTAGCTTAAACTACTTTAATGTTGCTAAAATTTTGAATAAGTCATCTATTTTTGTGCAGAACAATGTTTTTGGACAGTTCTTTTGGGATATTTTTGGATTACCGAGCATTTTTGAACGTGGTTTGGGGATATTGAATGTTTTTGGGCACATTTCTGGGATATTGAGTATTTGATTAAATAGTTTATTTTAAAGAAATGCAAGAAAAATGTTGCATTAATTTGGAAATTGAGAACTTCAAGTGCAAATTTTTGGGGTATAGTACGAAAATTTTGGAAGTAGGTTTTGCTGTTTTTTCTGGATTTTCGCACCGATGCAGCTGCTTTTGCAGCTGTTAGGATCTGGCATAAAAGAAGGTGCGGCCCTGCAATCGGGCTTTCCTTACACCCGCACTTTCCTCTGGATCACCCTCCCACTTCCAGTCGAACGAACGGAGTTTCGCTTCAGCTTCAGTTTGTTGCGCGCTGCCATCGTGAGTGGTTCTGCACTTTTACTCCTCTAATGCTTCTATGTGGTGCTTCTATGTGTTTTGGTGTTAGTATGTTGGTGTGATCTCCATTACGCGTCAAGAAGAGAAAGAGAGACTCACGGATTGTGGGATAGGAAGGGCTGATATCATGCCGGCTTCGCGGGAGTATTACCCCATACGGTAGGGATTTTTTTTCTCCTTCACAACACCCGATACACTTGTTAACGCTGGTTATATCATCCCAAGAGACGCAAAAGCTCAGAGATATCAGTTCCATCCGCAAGCCTCGAGCTGACAATTTACACATCCCACATGATCCCTATTCGAATTACACAATTCAATTCTTTAGACTCGTTTAGTTTAGATGATGCCGATCTTATGAGATGAATTAAAAGCCAAGTCTAGTTCATTAAGCAATCGTATGTCAAGCTGAATTGCCTTCTCCGAAGCTCAGCAGATTGGATGCAATTGATTCTGATCTAGAATTGGGGTTGAGGGCGATCTTGAATTGGACTAGGGTACCAAAGGGTAATTTAGAACTCAAACAAGGGCCAAACTCGTGATCTAGAACTCAAACAAGGGCAAAACGCGTGATCTAGAATCGTTGGTAAGGTCATCAAAAATTGTATATAAGGGAATAGAAAATTGATTAGAATTAATACGGAAATGATTAGTAACAAGGAATAGATGATTGAGGAATTGAAACAGTGATCTTCGATTAAAACAGAGAACAGAAGATTTAGAATTGATAGAGGGTACACGTGATTCAAAGTTGAAATAGAACAAGTGTTTAAGAATTAAAACAGGGAATACTATGGTTTACAACTAAAACACGAGCCAAAGAATCGAAAATTAAATCAAGTAACACAATTTTTTATGGAAACTAAGTGTCAAGTATGTACTTAATTTTTATTTAAACAAAATAAAGAAGAAGACTTAAGGCCATGTGCTATGGACGCAAATTTTTTAACAGAGCTACCATAGAAAAATATTTGATCTTGACACATGGCCTTCAATGTAACAATATAAATTTACAGTAGGGCTAAATTTTGATTTAGAATTTGAAATGGGGAGTAGGAGATGGTGCAGAATTCGAACAGGGAACTAAAGATGATCTAGCATTAAAGTATAGGAAACAAAATATGATTTAAAATTTGAGTAGGAAAGAAAAAGATGATCTAGAATTGGAGTAGATAACAAAAGATGATCTAGAATTAGAACAGGGAACGAAATGTAATCTAGAACTGTAGCAAGGAACAAATGATGATCTAGAATCGTATCAGGGAATAAACGTTGATCCAGAATTGCAGAAGTGAATAATAGATGATTCAGAATTGATGCAGAGACTAACATTGAAAAAATGATAATTTCTAGCATAAAACAAAGTTTTTATTAGCATTCATTCTTATAATCAAACAGTACACTTCAGATAACTTAAAATTCATGCAAAAACTATCGTAAAAATGCATTTGCGTCAATTTACTCTTCCATTTCTCAATGAAATGAAAATTTGATGGAAATATAGGTATTTAATACGAAAATTTTAATATGAAAATGGGGTATTTGATAGGAAAATGGAGTATTTAATATATGAAAATAAAGTACTTCATAGGAAATACTTCATAGGAAATACTTCATAGGAAAACTTCATAGTTTTTAGAACTTTAACAGATAATAGATATCCAGAATTGAAGCAGGGTATATCAATTTGTGTTTAGAAGTATAAACAAAATAGATGGTCTAAAATTGAATACCTAAAATTAATGATATAAATTAAATCTTAATGTAAAATTGAGAATAGATAATTGAAATTTGAGATTCAGGGAACTTGGGGTTTTCTTAAACTGAATCAGGGTATTAGAGATCCTTTAGATGCGAAACAGAAACTGAAAAAGCGTCTGGAATAAATAAGGCGTCGTTGGTAGTCATTTGAAACTCAGTTGACGAGTTTTTGAGACAATCGTTCTATTTTTTTTAATTCAATCGATAAAATTCATTAATAGTAATCCACGATTTACATTAACTTAACGTTTTACCCTTACCGTTTTCCTTTAAATAAGATTAATTAAATTCTTATTGAATTAAAAAGTTGAAAATCGAGTCTGAAGATAAAGATAACACTAATATAAAAAGATTATGTTTGATTAAAATTCTATATTGATTTTCGGTTTATGCTCGTGGGAAATTATTTTTTCTGGAAACAGGAAACTCTTTTTCATAAGATTTATCGCGAGATCTTGATGAAGCCTATCGTCCTTGTGTGACAGAAATATTTCAATCTTCAGATAAGAAACATCTGCTCCGATATCTTCAACTCGAAGCTATTAGACTTTATCTTTTCTGAAGGTTATTTTGCTCTTTTTCTAACTTTGTTATCAACTTGTGTTTTCTGTGTTTTGTTAATGTTTTCCGTATATATTTTTTTTCTTATTTTATTTCTCATTCCTTCTGCGTTCTTATTTTAAATGCCCATGCATGAAACTCCAGTTAAAAATTTATTCTCTTTAGCTTCTTTATCTACACCAATTTGGCATCTTGATTATTTATTGCATTTTTAGATTCAGTATTCATTTGTTTATTGAAATTTCTTGTTTATTTGGAATGTTCATTATTTACTTGAAACGTTTACAAATTTTTTAGTGGAATTTATTCAAGATTGGTAGTTTTGAGTTGCCATTTCTTTTTTCACTAAAATTTCAGTAATGATTAAAAGTTTGTATAGAGAATTTTTTATGATTGGAATAAATTCAGAATTCTTCCATCCTTTTAAAAGGATGGAAAGGAATTTCAAGTCAAATGGAGATTTTTAGTAACAGTTATCACAACTATTTTGGAATCGATACGCCTTGGAAAAGCATTTGGTATGCTACGAACCACACACCGGAAACGACGTTCGCAGTATGCGTTTCAATCTTGCAACGTTGGAGTTGAATTTGTGGCGTCAATCGAGTCGTTTTGCATTCATTTTGTCCCTGTTGGACTTGTTTTTTTTTCTAGACACCATTACGCACTAAGAGCAGTGTCTGTATTGCCCTGAACGCAATAATGTTTTCATGAAACGCACCCAATGTTATCACTATTGCTGATCTTGCAATCAGCTTGCACATATGTGGATTGTAGACGTGTATACATATAGGCTTCGATACGATATGAAATTCATGCTCGCAATCAGACAATGACCACGTCCTTTGAAAATAGAAAGAGACCGCTTAGGCTTTACATTTTTAATGCTAGGCAAACACCATTGGCCTGCGTTTGTTGCCGTTCGTGTCCAGAAAATTATTTTAGGCTCCAACCGAGAATTGGAAAAATTTTCCTTTCAACTGGGAAAATAATACTTTATTTTGGAGAATTTATTGATGGGCTTCGTTGAATCTCGTGTGGAATTCACTGAAGGAATTTTTAACATAAGCGAATCTATTGTAATTATTAAAGGAATTTTTCGTTGTTCTTCCATAAATTTTGCTTTTGTGATTCTTAAAAGCATTTTTGATGTTTGAAAGATATTTTAATTCTGTGATTTTGAAGTGTTAATGTTACGATTCTCTGTGTTTTGTTTTTTAATGTTTTTTAGAATTTCTGTTGTCATTTTGAGAGTATTTTTGTTGTAAGTAATATTGTAGCTTTAAGAATAGTGATGCACGTCGAGCATCTTTTCTTTTATAAAAGAAAATAGATGAAAACACTACCTTCATTTATTTCAGTCTATTTTTCACGAGATTCAAGTTTTTGTCGAGCTTTTCCGATCGATAATCGCTTGGCGTGTATCACTATTTAAGAATCTTTGTTTTACTTTTTAACAGTATTTTGCAACTTGCGATTTTTAATGCTTTGTTAAATCGTTGTCAATTTTAGCCACGGTTTGCAATTATTGTTTAATATTACTTACGAATTATCGATATTCTATAAACTTACAAACTTTTAAAAACTTTTGTTCCAAAGTTCATTGACAGGTTTTTTTATTCCTCAATTTTTTTTACTTCATAGAATCTTTATCAAGTAGGGTTTTGTTTACTAACTCTTTATTTCAACTTGAAAGAACTTAAGTAATCATTGAAAACTGTCGTAGTCCCAAATGTGCACGACACAAAAATCTTGTTTGCTTTCTTGTGAACTTCATGTTTGAACTAAAATATTGGTTGTACAGGTGTGTTTAAAGTCTTCAAAGAAAGAATACCTTCTTTTGTTGTGATTCTTTTTTCTAGATTCTACTTTTTCGTTTTTGAAAGGTTGTTTTACATTTTTTTAATTTTTAGTTTTAAATGCTTCGAGACTTGAAAATTAGGAACGTACTATTTAATCTTAACTACTCGAGAATTGGATCAAATTTGATTCTTAAATTGGCATCTTTGTGTTAAAAATTGTTTTTTGAAATTGATCTTATAAATAGGATTAATGTCTATCTAAATTCTGGTTCAAAATTTGTGTCCTCTCGAGTAAAAATCTTTTGTTCTTTCAAGTAAAGATCTTTTGTTCTTTCAAGTAAAGATCTTTTGTTCTCTCAAGTGAAAATCCAACATTCCATTAGATCATAATCTGACATTCCGTCAGGTCAAAATCCAACACTCTATGAGTTAAAATCTGCTCGAAAATCCGTAATACCTTTAAGTTACGTCTACAACATTTGATTCAAAAATCTTTAAAGTATTTTTAAATGTAGAAACAATTTTTCGCTCAAAATTTTTGATTAAAAATAAATGCCACCTTGAAAATTGGGAAAGATTTCCTTCCCTCATATGTATTAAATAATTTCGAGTGGCTAAGTAAAATTGATGGGAGTTTTGATGAGAGCTGGAGAATAGAAAGAGGGAAAGAAAATGATGGAAGATGTGTTGGGTGGAGTTTTTATCTTATAGAGTAGAGAGGTGTATGTTGGCAGGTGGTGATCATAGGTTGTCCACCTGGGGTTTTCGAGGAGTGTACTGCCTACCCTGAAACGGTACCCTTGGTGCCTTGGAGCCTTGGAATGGAACCCAGTGCCGTAAACGTAAACGGCATAAACCTTATGACCATGATCGAAGCCCCTTTACTTTCCTGTCCCTTTTATAACGAACAATTACAACTTATGACCGTACCTTCTTAACTACTTAACTATACATACATTTTCAAAATTTCAAAGGTAAATTCTGATTTAGCAGTTGCAAATAGCATTTCCTTCTTACCATTCGATTGTCACAAAAGATTAAATTGACAAGGACTTCAAGGTTTATTCAAATTGACTCTCCGTGCAAAATACGATTGCCTCTACTTATATAAATATTTTCCTCGCTTTTATTAAATAATCTCCCATCTTTTACAATATCTCATCTTTTACAATCTATAGTTTCACAAATTTCAGGCGTACAAACCCAAACATTTTCTTTAATACAGAAGCTTTCGACACGGAAAGAAAATTTTGATAAAAATTCTTGTGTTGTACAATAAATAAGTTGTCAAGAACTTGGTGTATTTATTATCAGAGAGTTTGGAGAGAGAGAGAGAGAGTAGTCAAGAATCTCGTAAGAATTGCGAGAAATTCGATAAAAGTTGCCAAACATTTGGCAAAAATTACCAAACATTTGGCAAAGTTACCAAACATTCGGTAAAAATTATTAGACATTTAGCAAAAATTTCGGACATTCGGTGAAGATTACATGACAGCATGGTAAAATATCAGTGACAGTTGTTAAAAATTATAAGAAGATTAGTTAAAATTACAAGAAGGTGTGATAAAATTTATTTAACTACAGAGTTTGATAGTTAGGGATTTTTACATGAAGATGTATAGCATTTTTTATTTATTCTTTTTTAAACCTAAGAATTTTCCATATTCTTGGTTAAATTAAATACAAAACACTATTTGTGGCAAAAGCTACTATAATGGCTCATTCATTTTCTTTTCTTTTATTGAGCCAGGGACGAATCAAGTATTTAATCCAGAGGAAAGTGGTCATTCATTAGTTTTAATCTTTTGCTCCAGGGGGTCATGACTCCCCTGGATTCTCCATTAAAATTAACAACTAATTATTTTGTTACTTTCCTCCTTCTCTAGAAATTTCAAACATCCTTCTATCTCGTTCTCTACGTTTATTTGAGCAAAAGTGAAAATTCCCTTCTGAAAAGAAAAAATTCTCTCTAGAGTGAAAACGTTCTTTAAAGAGAATGAAATTTTAAAAAGAATGCAAATTTTATCCAAGAAAAAATTTTGTTCAAGATGAAGTGAAATTTTGTTCAAGGTGAAGGGAAATTTAATTCAACAAAAGGGAAAATTTTGTCCAAAAGTGAAAATGTTCTTGAAGGAATAAAAGAGTAATGCCATAATCCATTCTCCATATGCGCGGCTATTTTTTTTTTTTTTGCAATAACAATTGAATTGGAAACTGTTTATTGTGTTACGAATTAGATCCTTTAAGACTTGTGTGAATACGTTGGTAGCCCTTCTAAATTGTAGCCAGGTATATGGATTATTTTATTTAGGGTGTGTCTCGTCTTTAAGATTTAAATCTCAGGCTTATTCTTAACCGTTCTTATACGATCCTAAATGTAAAATTTCCAATAGAGCAGATTAAGATTTTTTATTTAAACTCTATATAACAAGAACATTTCATTTTACAGATGAGATGAAATCTCTCCACCTAAGTCTTTGTCCTTTTCTTTACAGTTCTTATATTTGAGGATTCATCATTACGCTAATACCAAAGATATTTTTGAGGCTTATATTCTTAGGTAGATCTTGAATTATCTACCATAACAGAATTGGGAGGAGGGATGTCCCAAAATAGTGGGAGGGAAAATAGATAATCCTAAAATATTATAAATTCCGGGAAAGTCCTTAAAATCCCAGCGGGGAATTCATGACCGTTTTCAGCAAAGTGGACCCAAGTTTAAATTTTTGCATAGCTCAAGTTTCTGTGAGGTAGAATAATGTTTTTTTAACACACGCACCAAAAGTAGGTCTTTCCTGGCGAGAGGGAGGGAAAGTTACTTTTTCTCCCTGTGATGTCATAAACAGGGAGGAAAAGTACTTTTCTTCAATTTTCTTTTCTTTGTGTTTTTATTAACAATTTATAATATGAATTCTAATTTATTATTCTTTCTTATTAATTTATTTATTCAACTTAAATTCACTTATTTGGTTCATTATTGTTTGATTTTTGGTTTGAGTTTTAATTTGAATTTGGATTGAAATAAGATAAATTAAAATTCAAATAATGATTTTAAGAACAAATAAGTTGTCAAAATTTTTTCGGTAATTTTTTTAAGTGGAGAATATTTTTTGAATATTGAGTACAATAAAAATTTGTCGGCAATTGTAGGAGGACTTTCTATACCATAATTCCCGTAGATTTATTTTTATTTGGAGCTTCTTTTTTATATGCCCAATAAATGGTGACCATTTATTTGCCTCTTGGCTCTTGAATCTTTGGCACAAACTCCAAATTTCCCTCTTCTCAGAACATTTACAATTTTAAGGCAAGTTTTATTGACGACTCCAACTGTAAAATTGCCCTTCCAACAAGAAAGCTGTTTCCTCAAAATTCTAGTTATTAGTTTATGCTCACAGAATAAACTCTTTTCTCCCGACACGTGGTCCCAGCAAATATTTTTTTCCTCACTTCTCAATTAACATTTTTCAACATTTTTACAATCGTCACTATTACTGAACGTGCATTTATTGCTTTTATTATTATACTTTTTTTTGCTTACATAATGGTTAAATATTTTTATTTATCTATTTTTATTTATCTATTTTTATTTATCTCTTTTTATTTAGCTATTTTTTATATTTTTAGTTATCTAATTTTAGTTCTTTTTATTTATGAAGAATTCAATTATTGTATAAATAACAAATGACCTATTTCTGTATATTTTATTTATTTTTTGAGTTTTTTTTTAAGTTTGAATAACTTGCAGAATTTTTTCGATCTCTTGTAACAGTATTTACTTGCTGTCCGAATAAAATTGCAAATAAATGACAACCTGGCCTGGAAAATCAAAAATCCAGATCCCGCTATGTTTCTCATCGAGACTTTTAGGTTTTGTATTTCTACTTTGCACTCGTGGCTCGAGTCAGCAAGATTAAAGGTAAACGGGTTTCTTCTCTTCCCCCAGCACCAGCTGTTTTATACAAGGTGAGTCGAAACTTGTAAATTACTTGCTAACACGTGGTCCTCCTTTTCACTGAATTTCTTAGGTCCAGGAAAATCTCTCGACTTTTCTCAAAGCACTTGAATTTTTAATCTTTAAAGCTAAAATTCACAGGAATTACAAATTTTTATTTTACTTTTTCTAAACTTTTTGAGATTCCTTTAATTAAAGAATTTTGTTTTCCTTTTTGCTGAGAAAGACTTTTTTTTCTGTTCAAAAATGATTATATTTTGTGTATGAAATTTCGCTCAACATTTGTTAAAGCCGTCTCAAATATTTTTTTAACTAAATGCAAAACTGAATGTTTTTTCTAACGGAGAATTTGTCTTGGAAAAAATTAGGTGGAATATTAGTTTTTCTTTTTAGAAAAATTAACATTTTTCTAATAAAGAAGTGAATGTTTTTTTAATGAGGAATTGGAATTTTTAATGAAGGGAAGGAATTTTTAATGAAGAATAAGAATTTTTAATGAGAGGTACTTTTCTTCTAATGAAGAATCGAGTATTTTTTTTCTGATAAAGAATGGAATATTTTTCTTTTAATGAAAAGACGAATTTTCTTTTAGGGGAATTAATCGTTTTTCGTTTAAGGAATTAAGTAATTTTATTAAACGCTTTTAAGTTAAATGGTTTAGTTTATTATCTTAAGTAGGATATAATTCAAGTTTGAATTTATTTTCTTGGTAATAATTTTATATTTTATGAACTGTTGTAAGTATTACTAGGCACTTAAAGTGAAACCTCTCAGTGAAGAATAAGGCTTGTAAATACGATGCACATCAATATACACCCTCTGTATGCCTTTCAGGTGTTACACCTGCCCAGGACGATTATCATTATGCCATCTAAAGTGATCTAAAAAACGAATTTGTTATACCTGAAAATTCTGCGACATGTGCAACTCCAATTAAAGTTGTTTTTTTTTCGAAGCAACTGCGTAGAACCAGTTGCAATTTTCCTGCAAATTTTTTGTATATTTTGTAATGTAATTTTCATATTTTCAAAACTCTCTTTAAAAATATTTAAACTTTGCAGTATTTTATTCAGATGTCTCAGAAACTTTTGATGATCGCTGAAATTTTTTTATTTTCACATAAATCAAGTTTAAAGAAAGACTTTGATGATCGTCTCAAAATCGAAACCGGAAGTTCGTGCTGTGATGTCGAGTCGGCCAGACATTATTCTCTTAAGTATTCTCTTTGTCCCTGGTTTTCCTTCGATTCTCTGAAACCATACCAGATGTATGCAATGATCCGTTCATATTTGTTCTGGGTCAAGTTTCTGACTCCTATTCGCCATGTCCTGTTTTTCACGCTTTTTCAATACTCTTTCTTCTTTCACTTTCTCCCGGCTTCGAAATTCGACCGCTTTTACCGTTTTTTCCCTAAAATTTGTGCAACTTGGAATAGGGAAAATCAACACTGATTCCTTTTAACATAATGTAAGGAAATTCTTATTAAATCGTAAAATAAGAATTGTAATTAGCAGTAAAATATCATTCCTTAGTTTCAGAAATTAACGAAATACGGGAAAATAGTTTTGTATTTCTAAAAAGAATTCTTTTTAAACCTTCATGAGGGCAAAATGAAAACAATTGGTAAATTGCGGAATAACGAATTCAAATTCATGCATATTCTTAACAAAAAATTTTTTGTCTTGCAATAAGTCTTGATATTCAACCCCCCATTATTTTCTGAGAGAAAGGCAACAACTTCAAAAGCGTGTTTGTAATTCAACGAAAAACCGCAGAGGAGAAAGAACGTTATCGACATCATTATTTCTTTGTGGTACTGTGGCAAGATCCCGATGGTTTTTTAGTGGAAACCCAAAATGCGTGCAACTTGCTACGTTTGGCCTCTCCGACCGAATCGAAAGCGAACGCTGCCACGCGAGGTGGAGGCTCGATATTCGTTGGCAAGAAAGACAGAATTTCTGACCAGCAGAAGAGAGCGAGAGAGAACACCAGCTTGGTTAGAAACGCCGTGGAGAGGAAGAGAGTGAAGGAGAATTATCTACTATCACTATCAGAGGAAGAGAGATAGTCAAGGGGCAGAAATACGGGCCCTGAAAACACACCAGCAAAAGTGGGAGAAAAAAAAGAGAGCAAGACAGCACGAACGGCCCTGGGAAAACATCAGGTCCGTATCACCTTCTGCAAACAGGGTCGAGCCAGGGCCGTAGATCCCTATTACTTTTCTAGCATCTAGTCGAGGATTGTTCTTTTAGGAAAACCTCTTTGTAGCATTCTCCTTTTGGGAGAATATCCTCCAAGGCTCCAAGAATATCCTCCTTCGATTTTTTGAAACATTTGGCCTTGAAGGGAAATGTCTATTAAAGATTTTCTTTAAGGAAAAACTCGTTAAAGGAAATGTCTGTTAAAGAGTTTCTTCAAGAAGAAACTCCTTAAAGGAAATGTCTATTAAAGATTTTCTTCAAGAAGAAACTTCTTAAAGGAAATGTCTATTAAAGATTTTCTTCAAGAAGAAACTCCTTAAAGGAATATTGTTTAAGGAGATTCTTCCTGTCCTTTAAGGAGAAGCGTGACTTCTTAGATGTTACTGTGTTACTAGAATGTTGGTCATTACAATGTGCATATAACACATGTTGCTAAATTGTTCGTCAATACAGTGGTCACATCGCTAGAATGATCATTTTATTGGAATGTTCGTTATCACGCGGCCACGTTGATAGAATAACCATGTCCCTAGAATGTTGGTCATTACAATGACCATGTTAGAAGATTTATCAGTGCAATAGCTACGTCTCTAGAATGGTCATCTTATTAGAATGTTCGTCATTACATGGCCACGTCGCTAGAAGGACCATGTCCCTAGGATGTTCGTCATCACAATGAAAATGTTGCCAAAAGATTCGTCATTACAATGACCATGTTGTTAGAAGATTTGTAAATACGATGGCTACAGCGCTAGAATGACTATGTTGTTAGAAGATTTGTAAATACGATGGCCACAGCGCTAGAATGACCATGTTATTAGGATGTTCGGCATTCCAATGACCAGGTTGTTAGAATGTTTGTCAATACAATAGCCACGTCTCTAGAATGGCCATCCTATTAGAATGTTCGTCATTGCGTGGCCACGTTTTTAGAAGGACCATGTCCTTAGAATGTTTGTCATTACATCGCCACGTCGCTAGGAAGACCATGTCCCTAGAATGTTTATCATTACAATGACCATGCAGCTAGAATGTTTATCAATGCAATAGCCACGACTCTAGAATGGCCATCTTATTACAATGCTCGTCAATACATGGCCACGTCGCTAGAAAGACCATGTCCCTAGAATGTTTGTCATTACATCGCCACGTCTCCAGAATGACCATATCGCTAGAATGTTCGTCATTATAATTGCCACATCGCTAGAATGACCATGTTATCAGAATGTTCGTCATCCCAATTTGCCACATTGCTAGAAGATGCGTCAATACAATGGTCACATCTTTAAAATGCCACACCATTATAATGTAATCACATACTCTAAAACTATTGGAAACATAAAATTTTGATGGCATTCTCATGGTTTATGAAGTTATGAGAGTTCCAGCGTTTTTCCAATGAATCATGGACTCTAATTTTTGGAGCTTAAGTTTAAATCACAAGGCTTGTTGTTGATAGTGCGAGGCTTGGTTTTGAATGGTGATGGTTTGATGGGAAGTTTAGGATTGGCAGCGGAGTTTAGTGTGGAGTTGAAGCTGCTATAAATGTGGAGGCTGGCACCCCCATATCCAGAATCTAGAGGCGTAATACCCTCATGGGCAACTTAATGAACGACACCGGCAGTGCCCGTATCGACAAGCTCCATCATATAAACCCTCTGTTGCTATTCTGCTCCTCTCGTCATCAACAATTCTATGCTGTTCTAGTTCCTTGGAGTTTAGGGGCTTGAAGTCTTTGTAACCGTGCGAAAAGTTGGCGATCAAAAAACTTTCCTCCAATTATCTGAGAAAATCGATAGACTCGGAACCCCTAGAAGCTCTTGAATGGAAGGTTCACTTGACGAAAGGGATAATAAAACCTCGTGGTTGGATTTGAATTTCATTCTTATTCAAATTCAACTTTGCCAGCCAAAGCTCAACTTCTAATCCCAACGATAAATTTACTTCTCAGCCCAACGATAAATTTCCCTTTGATCAGAGTCATGAATTTACTCAACTTCTGATCCGAATTATGAATTTGCTTCTTCTCCGAATCATGAATTTGCTTCTTGTCCGAATAAAATTGTTTTGGATCGCAATTCTTTATTTGGTCTATGGTATTTATTTTGGTATGGTAAACATTTTTAAATGAGTAAGAATACAATTCTTTCTTAATTTATTAAGAAAGAACGACCGGGTTTACCCGGTCGTGGGCAATTGATTTCCAGGAAAATAGGTTTCCCAATTGGATCAGTGGTCTTATTGAGAATGGCGAGTAAGAAACGTAAGGTACAGAGTGTTCTTATTAAAAGCGACCTTATGAAGAGCGTTTCTATCAAAAGCGGTCCTATTAAAAGTGTTTCTATTAAAAGCGACCCTATTAAAAGTGTTTCTATTAAAAGCGACCCTATTAAGAGCGTTTCTATTAAAAGCGGCCCTATTAAGATCGTTTCTATTACACTAGAACCTCGATTTAGTGGTCGGTTCAGGGATGGACCGCTAAATCGAGAATGATGTCACAATGCGATTCTCTTAGTACAGTGCTGTACACGTACAGGCGCGGTGCCCTTGATATTCATTGAATTCATTTTATCTATTGTTAATCTTACAAGTTTTGCTTTGTTATTATTTTTGTTATCCACATTTAAGGTTACATTTATCAAAAATCAGTGAAAACAAACACTTTTTGTAGCAGGGGAGACGTAATAGTATTAACTAGGGCGCTGTGTTCGCATGTACGCTTCTGAAAGAAGACTATTCCTAGAGAATAGAATTTGGCGACTTTTAAATGAGAACCGCTAAATCGAGATTGTAGTGTAAAAGCGCACCTTATTATTAATAACAATGGTTGTAATAATTACAATTTATTATTTCCAAATAATTATTTCTTCATTTGTAATTATTACGAGTAATAAATACAAATGAATAATTAATGTAATAATGTAATGCAATGTAATGCAATATAATGTAATGCAATGTAATGTAATAATTACAAATGAAGAAATAATTATTTGGAAATTGAATTAAAATTACTTATGAGAAGGAAGAAAGCGAGGCAAAGTATTGCTTTTTAAAAAATAGTCCAAAGCCTGAAAAATGAATTTTTCACAGCTTCTGGCTAGAACAATGAAATTACATGATGCATTTACAATTATAAATGAATCACTTTGAGTTGAATTAAAATTTGAAGATGACGTGCCTTGAACTCGTTTCGTTCACTTGAGCGATTTTTAGATTAGAAAATACCTCAAATATCACGTCATTTTGAGAAGGCGACACAGTTAAAATATTGATTTCGCTTCAATGGGAAATGATACTTTGCTTTCATTAGTGCTTTCCAATCAGGAAGCCTTACTATTAGGTATTAGGTACTCTGCTGTTAGTGTATTAGGTTACTGAGGAAGATATTTATATCCGATATTTTAATTTTCTCTGTAAATGGAAGACCCGATTTGAAAGGTTTTCATATCAGTTTCCTGAAGCTTTTTACAAGTTAAATTGTTGCTTCATTTGTTACTTGAAAATTTAACCTATTCTAGGATTTTTAACTGCGATTTGTGTGTTTTTGGAATTTGTCACGCTATTGATTCAGCACAAATTCCATATTCTGTTTATTTTACTTCAAATTATTGAAAATTCGTTTAATAATAATAATAATCGATTTTAAATAATTTGAAATTGACTGGAGGTAACTAGGATTTGTTATTGTCGGAAAGAATATTAAGTTTATTATTAAAAAGTCTCGTTTATTATTTTAATTAATTTATTCATTATTTCAATATTCATATCAATATTCATATTTTTTATTAATTTATCTTAGAAATCAAATTTGGAAATAAAATTATTAAAGATAGGTGTCATAAATAAAATGTTTTAATGGTAAATTTTTGTTGTTTCAGGGAGTGTCCTGGAGTCGGAACCTCGTCAGGTCCTGTTGTTAAAGAGACTCCTTTTCGTACAGGAGTTGGTGGACCTAGTGCGAGCTGTAAAACGACAACTCAGCACAATTCTCAAACGAGGCATCCTTTACCTAACTTTAGCCAGGAAACTGTTGATCCATCAGACGCTTCGTCTCTCCTGCACATTAATATCTGCACACAGGTGTGTTAAACAATCATCTCCTTATGCAACAAGTTTTTCTAAAAGACACCCTTCCCACACTTTATATAACAAAGTTAAATTTATTCAGAATGAGCGTAACGACAGTTGCTACAGTTATGTACATTTTGTTTTATAAAATAACTTATGTAATTATTTATTTTTAAGTCCCTTTACAAAATTTGCAAGGCATTTGCAAAGCATTTGCAAAGCATTTGCAAATAGACCTGATTTTCAATAATTTAGGGCAATTATTTTAGAGAGCATTTTTATTAACAATGGAAAAATATTTATTTTATGTTTTATTACTAAGAATGCCTAATTATGAATAATGATTTATATAATAGCTTTGTTTTTTTTTTTTTTTAATATTTATATAATTTAAAATAGCTTTCTGAAAAATAGTAGATCCTCGTGATTTTGAATGCGATTAGAAATTGAAATATTGAATTAGCAATTTTTTGAAACAAAATTGCGATTTGTTTCGAGAACTGAAGAGGCTTTGAAAGTAAATTAATTATAAGTTTAGGTGGAATTTTGAAAAGCTTAAGCTACTTTTACGCAGTTTTGAAAAACAAATAACAAATGAAGTTGTTCTTTTGCAGGAGAGTACAATGCGTGGTCCAGTACTCAATATAAACCCAGGTTTGACGGCAAGTGGCGTAGATATGGAGTATCGCAGAAATGCACAAGGTATTCAGCTTACGATTACAGTACTTTGGTATTCATGAAAATCTTTTGTAAGCCGATTTACTTTCGCGACTGTTAACTTATATTTCGCATTAATACCTTAACATCATTTTAGTTTTCAATTAGAAATAAAATAAGGTAAAAATAAAATATTAAAAAAAATATATAATTTTAAAATGAATTCTTTTTGTATAAGAATGTTCTTTTTTATAAGAATGTTCTTTTTGTATAAAAATGTTCTTTTTGTATAAAAATGTTCTTTTTGTAAGAAATGCGTTTGGTTTGCAAAGAAAAAGAGTCGCACTTTTCGCGACTGTTGTTTGACAATATTGTAATTATAAATATGTTTCAGGTACGAGTCAGCTTCCTTTAAATTCGGTCCAGCTTCAACCCACGCCTGCTGGTTTTTACAGGCCACCTAGTCAAGATGATGGAAGGAAGGTATAATCGCAATTTTTAATTTCGACTCTCAATTCTTATTACTCTACGTTTTTTTTCTACGTTTTTGCTTCCTCATAGGGAACCATTGTTTTTCTACGTTTTTACATAGTTTTTTAAACACTCATTTTTAAGTTTTTTTTTTCTACGTTTTAACATAGTTTTTTATAGACTCATTTTTAAGTTAACGCCTCCGAATATTTCCAGAGCGAATCACCATCACGAAAGCGTCGCAGGATTTCTCGGAACGGTACAGTTTCGGGAATAGAAGTGCAAGAGTCGACACCACCAGTGCCGACTCCACCCTTACATGCGCCAACACAACCCTGGGAAGTTGCACCTTCTCAGAGAAGATCTCCTCGCAGCCACGTAACTGCCCGTGGTAGTCCACTAACAAGGAATCGCTACCAGCGATATCCAGAATCGTACACACACCCTTGTCCTTTTCTTCAAGGTGTGCACAATCCGCATTTGCCTTCTTCTCACAACGTGCATCCGGCACTTCACAACAGCCACCACAACATCCACAATCCCCATCACAGTCTTCATGATCCTCAGCATAATATGCATCACGCTCACCCGTCCCACGCGCATCATCCGAGCGGCTCCTCGCACCATCCTGCTCAAGGTACAAGCGGACCCGTTGTCGTTGAAGTTGGCCAAGTTGGAGTCTCCGGTTTAGGAGTCGCTGTCAGCGGTGAAACTCTTTGGCATCCTCAAACCGCAGGATACAGACTTCCCTGCCAACTTCACGGATATTATGCACCTGCTGGACCACACGCATTCGCTCATTCTTGTCAGGTATTCATTTTCTTTCGTATTTTAATATTATTACATGTATATTCATATAGGTACACGCAAAACAAAAATATGGCAGTGATTTCGACTTTTCAGTGCAAATTGTTTTGTATTAATTTATTATAAATGGTTTATTATATAGATGGTTTATTGTTATAAATGCTAGATGATTTATTTTTATATATGATAAATGATTTATTTTTATAAACGATGGATGGTTTATTTTTATAACCAATAGATGGTTTATTTTTATAAACAATAGATGGTTTATTTTTATAAACAATAGATGGTTTATTTTTACAAACAATAGATGGTTTATTTTTACAAACAATAGATGGTTTATTTTTATAAATGATAGTTTATCGGTCATTTTTTCCGCAATTGAATAATCAGATGTACACCAACTGTAAAAATGATGTAATTTTTCACGTTCTCGATAAATGAAAACCTTGTTCAAATATGAAAAGTACGGAAAATAAGAATTTTCAACTCGTGAGGAACGGCGAACAAAATGAAAATTGCACGCCGTAAATCGCTAATCGTAAATTGTAAACATGGGATAGAGAGGAACTAAAAATCGTAAATCGTTAAAATGAGATAGAGGGGGACAAAAAATCGTAAATCGTAAGAATAAGATAAAGAGGGATAAACCTTCTTTTGTCTATCTTATTCCTACGATTTACGATAAGTAATTCACGGCTTAAAATGTTCATTGTGCTTGGGCCGTGTACCTGAAAAATGCGATTTTCGGGGCTAGTTATACTTTTAGAAAGTGCAACTTTTCTAAATTCTTTTTTAATCATTTTTGTAACTTTTTGTTGAAATTACGTACATTTTTAAATTTATAATTAAACACATTCGGTTATTCGGCATAGAAAATAATCGTGTCTTTTTATCTATCGTGCAATTTAGTAATATTAGTATTAATAATAACTTACAATAATAATAAATGTCATTAACAAAAAGTCAATAACTTTTATCAATATTTATCAATATTTTATTTATTATCAATATTTGCAAATTTTTAATGTTAGTAAATGTGAAATTTTCATAGGTGGCGCATCCCCATCCCCATCATCATAATCACTACTCGGGTCCTGCTGGACATCCGACACATCCGCCACATCCGAATCATCCTGGACACCCTGGGCATCCTGCTCATCCAGGACATCCGGGACACCCTGGACCTCCTGGTCATCCTGGCCATCATCCTGTTCATCCTGCTCACTCTGGACATCCAGGACACCCAGGACACTCGAGCCATAGTTTAGTTGGTTCAATTGTTAATCCCGCTGCTCGAGGATTCCCGGCTCCAGCGCCTATTATTCATCATGCACATCCACCGCCTCCGACGGTCCACACGACGCATTATACCGCTCATCAATTAAATCAACCCGTAAGTTTAACACTTCTTTTCAAAAAAGCAGTTTAAACTATAAAACGAATTCATTAACGACAGGATTTTTCTTTTAAAAAGAAATCTTTTCCTTGACGGAAGATTTTTTCCAAAGAAAATGATTCTTCCTTTGGTGGATGATTGTTCTTCTTAAAAAAAGCAATTGTTGCTTAAAAAGCAGATAAAATGCAATTTTTTGTGATTTTGCAGAGAGAAGTGGATTTGGAGCTGTTGAGTACTCACAGAGGTGGTAGTGCGGTCGCGCCACCACTTCCGATAACTCATTCGTACAGTCCGCAGACGATAACACACGTTACACCACCAACCTCGATTTTCCTGTCCGATGTGCGTGGAAATCAATTAGAAATGCTACATGCAAGAGCTCGTTCAACCAACAACGTTCGCAGGCCCAGGAACAGGAACAGCTGGCGAAGACAAACATCTTTACCACACACGCCTTTCCCAGGACTTTTGCTCCACTTCCTGTACGTAACATCTTTTTCATTAAAACTAATCCTTGATAAACGAAATTTAACTATCTTTTTTCTTCATTATTATAATTGATCATTTTATTATCTATTTTATAATTTTATAATTATAATTTTACTTTATCATTTTATTGTTTTAATTTATGATTTTACTTTATCATTTTATTGTTTTAATTTATGATTTTACTTTATCATTAATAAATGTGACGCGTCGCGAAGAAAGGCACCTGAAATTAGGTTATGTTTGCTGGTAGTTTTAACTTGATTAAAGCTTCGTTTTTAATTATCTGCCGTCAGAAACAGTTTTTCTCGATAGTATACAAAAAAGTATATAGATAGTATACAAAAGCTATTCAAGAAACATTGTTTTTGATTTCAAATAACTAAAAAGGAAACTTTAATCATGTTAAAACTACCATCAAACATAACCTAATTTCGTTTGATGCTAAGGTACCTTTCTTCGCGACGCGTCACAAATAATTTTATTCATTTTTTAGATCATTTTCTTTAACGTTTTTATCATCTTTTGTCACTGTTTTCTCATAAGTGTTTAAGTGAAACTTTCAAGCTTATGAAACGCTTGATTAATTAATTCTTTATTCCAGAACAATGTTTAGTAATCCGCCTTTGTCGCCGTACGGTCAGGCTGATCTCTCAACAGCAGACGCATTAGAGAATGAAAACTACGAAACTCTACTGTCCCTTGCTGAAAGACTAGGAGAAGCCAAAGCTAGAGGCTTGTCGCGTACGGAGGTTGATCAATTACCTTCTTACAAATTTAACCCTGACTCGCACGAAGGCGATCAGACAAACTGCGTGGTTTGCATGTGCGATTTCGAAGTATTACAGTCGCTTCGCGTCCTGCCTTGCTCACACGAATTCCACGTCAAATGTATCGACAAATGGCTCAAGGTACATATCAATTCATTCTTTAAAATTCAAAAATATTGCCAACAATGTGACTGAAATTATTAACAAAAATTCTGATTTACAATTTTTCTTTTAAAACTTCTTTTTAACGAAAAGTTCCAAGTTTTTTGTAGAAAACTTTTTTCTTTATCTTTATCGACTTTTTTTTATCTTTATCGACTTTTTTTTTTACTAGTTTTACATTTTTGTACTCGCGATATTATTTGTTTACATTTTTGCACTTAGAATATTTGAATTTATATTTATTGATTTTATTTTTTCATATTTTTGTACTTAGGATATTTGAAGAAAGAGAATACTAATTTGTATTGTTTTACATTTATTTATTGTTTATTGTTTCAGTCCAATCGAACGTGTCCAATTTGCCGTGGCGATGCTGGCGAGTATTTCAACAATGGAGGTTCAACCAGTGATTGACGTCATGATGCACAGGCGCATTAGCGCCAATTCTCATCCTCGAGAACACTCGTCCTGACTCAACTTCCAGCCATCGCGTTACTGGTTTATGTAAATCCGTGCCGATAATTGGCCACAGAAACCTCCTTCAGGACCTTTAGCGCGATGATTCATTAACACCAGATACTCGGAAGCATCATGACGGTTTCTGGAATACTTTCCATAGAAATCCGTGTTTGTAGCTTCTGCCAAAGAGGGACAACGAAGGCATCTGGCATTGTTTGCAATCAAAGATGAGTGCTTGTTAGGATTCGTCGTACAATTTAGAGTGCGAGATTCACTTTTTTTTGTCTGTTTGATTTCTTTTTATTTAGCTTAGGTTTTTAATTGTCACGCATTTCGCATCGCTCGCAACTAATCCTTGCATTAACCGAGTTACGATTCGATGTATTACCACTTAAGGGGGAAGGATTTATAGCTGGTTGCACGCATTTGACGAATTCTTGTCAGAATTTCGTTATAAAACTATAGTTGCGTTTAGTAATCCCTGTTAGTCAAAATGACGCCAAGCACGCTGAATTCCATCCGGTTATTTAGTTGAGTGTTAAGCTGAATGTGTTTTGTTGAAGTCAGTTGTATGGAATCGTTAAGCGCGATTATAAAATTGTAGCACGTGCAACCAGTCGCGTCTGTGTGCATTCGGAGTTTACCTACACACTTTTGTGTATTGTTGTAACCCCACATTTTCACTTTATTTTCTTATTTTAATTGTTTCACGAGTGTATATATTCAATTGGATAATTTGTAACCAATTCTACAAGTTGGGGTTTTTTTTTAGTATTAAAAAGTAACGTGTCCCTAACTCTAGAGTTTTGTGTTTCAAACAGGCCAGGTGATTGTTTTAATCTAATTTCTAGATACGTTTAGCAAGTTAGGTGCTCTAGATAGGAAGAATCATTTTAATTCGAGTGTCGTATTTTTGGAAACCCTTGTTTTTCTTGTTCCCTGTTTTTTCTTGTTTAATAATCTGTTTTTAGCTTTCACTTCGTTTTCTTGTAGTTAACGATAATCTTTCTTTAGTGTGGAATTCGAATTATCTAGTGCGGAATTATTCCCTAGAATTCTAATCCTAGAATGGATTTATTGTCCAGCATGGATTTATTCCGTTTCTTTTTTTTTTTGTAAAATCGCAAATCGCGAGAAAAATGTCGTCCGAGTCACGAAAGAAGAAAGACAAAAATATAGAAATTGAAAAAATATACGATAACAGCTTCTGTTTCCTGCGTATCTACCTCTAACAGAAGAAATGAGACGATTAATATTTTTTATAAGCGCATCTCTTAAAAGATAATCTTTAAGGAAAAAAAAACTTATGGTAGATGAAAAAAAAAATATCAAAATGATAATTACCTACGTTACTTGCAATATTGGAAGATGTTTAGTGGAAGGTGTTAATAAAATTAACGCTTAGAGATTATCGTGAAAATAATCCCGGTATAATGTGTGCCGCGTTTAGTGCTTAGTAGGAATTCTAAACTTGGAATGGGCTGAAGTAAATTGTAAACATAAACTTTCTTATTTCTCACGTATGGTGAATTTTTCAATGGCTCTTCAGGGGTCGTTCTTTGCTATAATTAGGATGATAGCTTCTTTTAAATACCGTGTAATTATCCTTGTCTTGAAAAATACTAGGGTTACAAGCTTGCCTCAAAGTTTTGTCCAATCAATTTTTGCCGAATTTCTCGAATTTTTTGGTATCACTCACTTTTGGAATCAATTTTTCGTGAATTACTCAATTTTTGTTCAATTTTCGAAGAAAATGTACACGAAACGAAAAAGAAGAATGTACAAAAAAAATGTGTAAGAAGAAAAGAATGTACGAGAAAAACACAATGCAAAAAAGCTTAAGGTTGCTGTACAATTGCTTGAAAGGACGAATTACAATTTTTAAAAATTGATGGTTTAAAATCATTTTTTTAAAGATTGATAATTCTAAAATGGTAAATTGGCTTTTAAAAGTTGAAGTTTAGTTTATCATTTTTTGTTATTTAAGTAGATTGTTCTACACATTAGCGTCGTCAGATTATAAAGAACCACCTCTGGTGAAAATAAATATAAAATAAAGCAAGGGACTCGCGGAAGAATGAAAGATCGCTTTTGGTACCTCTTTGACTCTCCTTCCATTCATTGCGTGCCTTTACTATACTAACCGATCGCCAAGAAAACATTCCGAGGAAACGTATTTAGGGGACATTAATGATTTCAGATTCGTATTTGCAGGCACTCATGTATAAAACGTAAATTTCACAACCTAAGATACGTAAAGATGTAATTAAAGTCGTTTTCTTTGTCGAAAGAGGAAATCGTGAGTTGTACTAATTGTCTGCTTTTGCTCAATCCCGCATCGTTTCTTTCTAAATTTCATTAAGTTTCTCAGGAGAGACTTGTTTTCGGAAATTTTTTAAACCTTCAACTCGGAAGACTTCAAAATTGTAAAAAAGTGAAGTGTTTTGATCGTAACTTGTAACAACACATATCGTTTTTTTAAAAATCAGGATATGTCCAGCGAAAGCCTAAGATGACGATATTTTTTCCAAGTTCTTGGCACTTTTTTGGACATTGCCGTAATTTTCATATTATTATAAAAATTGTCATGTTTTATAAATTATCGTAATGATGTAAAAATTACAATAATTACAATAACTTTATAAAAATGAATTAAAAGTGTGTAATGATATGAAAATCGCGGTAATTATATCAATGATGCGAGTAAGGAAATAAAGAAAATTCTTCCCTGAAAGAAAATTCCGAATAAATTCTCGATCGCTGGACTTTGTGTTAATTGTGTTAACTTTTTGTACTTTAGATTTAATAAAGTCGTTGTGTCGCAATGAAGTTCGTTTGAACCGTAGCCCTAAGTACATGTTCGCGAAAGGGACGAGCGTTTGATCGAAAATATCTTATCTCGCGGACGTACTGTACAGTTTTCATCTAAAAACTCTTTTCAAAAAGACAAAAAAAGTCACAGAGTAAAAATTATAATATGTATTTTGAAAAATAATAGTGATACAAAGCAAAGGTTATTAAAATGTGATTAAATTATTAAAATTTTTGGTGAATTTGAATTCTACTTAATTTCTGTATTGTAAGTAGAATTTCTCTAACGAGCTTTAATGCATGAAGTTTTGTTTGTAGCTTTGATGATTGAGATTTTGTTGGGTTTATTTTTTAAATTAATCCTGATAAAGAAGCGCTAGGCAACGCAAATGTTGATGCTGTGATAGAGGAAATCAAACCAACTAAAATCTCAGATTCTCGAGGCTGCTCTTGTTAAGAATGATGGAGTATCTTGTAGACGGTGCAATTTTCATCGGAGACCTTAATCTGTCCAACGCTCCGTCCCTTGATACGCTTAGATTAAGAAAATATATCTATAAGTTGTACCTTTGACGTACCTATCGATCGATGTGATGTGCATCCGTCGAAAAAACCTAATCGACTCCTCGAACCTATTTTCAATCTTCTTTCAAAGATCAGATCTTTTAAAGATCTTCTGTCAAATTAGAACTTCTCTCAAAATAGCTTTTTTTCAAATTAGAGTTCCAGGCAAATTGCATTTTCTACCTAATTTCTGTAAAATTGATGTTTCTGTCCAATTTCTGGCAAATTGAAGTTTTTGGTGAATAAAAAATGACGAAATTGAGAAAAATTTGAGATTAGAAAAAGAGATTGTAAATAGATATTGAAGAAAGATGATTTTCTTGTGTGAAGGTAGAAGATATAATCAAGGAGTCGATGAGCGAACAGTACCAAAAGAAATTCTTGTTCCACTATAGTCGCAACCCGAATTCCGCTTCTAGATTGAATGTAAACTCATCGTGTTTGCAAAGGGAAAGATTATATGCACGTGTACATTTAAATTAGAGTAGAGTGGGCAAGCCTTTAAAAAAAAATGTTAAAAGTAAGTGATCGCCGTGATTTTCTGTTGTGAATTGCTCGAGAGTGAGAAAAATTAATGGCAATTGAATCATGGCGTGCGAACATCTCTCGTTATTTTTCAAAATATTCTTCCCCTTTCCTAAAAATGTTTAAAGAAAATTACTTCACTTTGGTGCTTCTATTCGGGATATTGTGAAGAAATTGTGTGAAAAAGGCTGTACCAGAAAATGGAAAATATACGATAGTATTGGCAGGTTTAATTTGCGAAAATGAAGTCAAATTTAGAAATGAAGTGAAATTTGAAGTTGAACTGAATACGAAAATTGAATGTGCTGATACAATTGTATATTAAGTTATTTTGTTTGCGATTAATTGTGGTTATTATTCCGTTGACGATTTGAAATTTAGATACTAAATTGTCATTGGTATGCGTTATGATATGAGTCCGATTTTAATTCTAGTTGTATGCTATTATTTAATTTCTATATTCGTTTACTGTTGTTTAATTATTGCGATTAATATTTGTACGGCTATCGCTTAGAATCACTTTTATCATTTATTAACATTTGTCTCTACTGCCGGTTAAAGTGGAATAACCCGCTTTATAAATAAATGGTCAGTGCACACATGGCGACTGGTAATTCATAATAACGATTCAATACACCATAAAGTAACGATGTACAGAAGCAACCATACGATGCCAAACGATTCATGTTATTATTATTAATCGCTATTATTACTGCTACATATTATTAAAGAAATTATATGTTCTTTTCATATTAAGTTGATTTTGACTTTTCCCTCCTTTTGTTCGTTTCTTTCAGAAATTTTTCTTTCTATAAATCGTTCCATTTCACAAATTCCAAACGTTCAGAATTTGCAGAAATAGATTTCGTTTTGTTTCAGGCGTAAATTTCAGAAATAAATTTGAAAAATTTGTTTAAAGTGAACTAAAACAAATTATACTTTTTTTTTCAAGTTTAAACTTTCAGTTTTTGACAAAATTGATGGAGAAAATGAATTGCAAAAAATCGCCGAAGACTTGGTTTCTTTATAGGGAAGACTGATTCGTTTTATTTAAACTTCGATTCTAGAGTAGAAATCCATACAAAATTGTCTATGTCAATTATTTGTTTTCTACAGTTTTCTGAAAAAAATGTTCTGAGAGGACAGTTTATGGATATATTGGAGATTTTAAAACATATTCTACTATATCTGCACTTGAATATTCTACTAATTCGTCTTTGTTATACTAGAGCTTAATTTTAAAATCTATAGACATTTTTCTGCAAAACTGTCCTTCAAAGGAGTTAATAAATTTATTAGCAATAATGTTTTTTCAACCTTTCTTCTCTCCCCTTGGAAGTTATTCACTTTTGTTTAAACAACATGAAATGTTATATATTTTCATGACTGCAATATTTTCCATCCAGTCATTTCCGTTTTCTGATATTTTATAATTTTTATCAGAAAACCAGTATTATTTCTGAATTTCATAAATTTTGAAACTGAAGAATGTAATTTTTAAACGCATTTCTTTACTATTTACTCTTTAAACGCATATCTATCAACTATAATTTTTATTTTCAAGCGTATCGTAAAAATTAGAAATTGAAGTATACAATTTCTAAATAAAGAAAAAACAATTTATCAGAAAGACTGTTATAAAGAATTGAGAAATCAATTTAAAATAGAGAAAAATTTGAAAGAATGGTGGTGATTTATTTAAAAGCCTTTGAGTTGTCGAAATTTCTTCTCGGGGTTTTCAATTTGCATTGAGAAAGAAAAAGCTGTTGGAATCCTATTTGAAATTTTCAAGCGGAGAGCTTGGTTTTAGAATATTTCGCTCTCGTGAAGGGTAAAACAAAAAAGATAAACAAGTGAAATTAAAAGGGAGAGACGACAAGGGCGAGGGTTGCTTTATTTGAAAGGGCGAGTAAAATAGAGAAAAAACACCAAATGAATCGAACTTTAAAGCGATATGTCCATATCCCCGGATGAATTCTAAGAGGAGGTCGGCTTTAAATAAAGCTGAAACGAGGGAGTGGATTCTCACGAGCATATCTGCTTTAAAGAGCCCGGCTCTGCTTCAGGCTGATGAGAGCTGGGAAAGAGATCCAAAGGGATTGTGGAGAGCGAGTTTTAGGGTCGTGCGAGCTTCAGGGGCTCCATGACTGTAGTTATACTATACGTAGACTGTGCAACTATGCAAAAGTGAGAAGGGTTGATTCGAGAGAAATTACACCTCTTCAGCAGTAAAATTAAAAGACGCTTGAAGGCCTCTATCGAGGTTCTCATTTCTCTCCTGCAAAACCATTATTTTCCAAATTTAAAATCGAATCCAGCACTTTCTCCAGGACTGAACTGAAATTCAAAGAGTTTAAAAATAAAATTCAGAAATAAAAGTATTTTCTAAAATACAAAACAAGATAATAAACAAGAAAAAAACAGAACAATATTCATGACTGCTTTTGAAAACCTAAAAAAAAAAAGAATGTAAAATTAATTCAAAGTAATGGATAATAAGATTTTTGAGTTCACTTTTAAATTTGATAAATTTAGCTTGTATTTTTTCATTTTATTTTATACACAGAGATTGTATTTTGTAATAACAAATACGCCTTTTATACATTTTTAAATAAATACGTCTTTTGAAGGTACAATATGCACAATACATAACTCTCAAACTTAAGAAATAAACCAAAACTTAAAAAAGAAAGTATGGAAGCTTTTTATCGCTAATATGAAAATTATTTTGGCAACGATTTTACTTTAAAAAATTATATATTATATTCATAACGATTATCAACAAAACCACTGACAATGGAATATTTAGAAATGGAAAAAATTGAAAATTATAAAATTTGTTTCTAAAATGTAAAACAAAATTGTCTAAACTATAAAACAAAATTGTCTAAACTATAAAATGTCTTAAGAAAATAAACTTTTGATTAATGTAAAAAAGTGATGATAGTATTTCGATGATAAAAGTTTTAAACGAACAATAGTTATACGAGAATATGGGTTTAAAAAGAATTTTTAAAAGAATACGATTTTTAAAAGAATGCGGTTTTTAAAAGAACATTATTTTAAAAGAATATTATTTTAAAAGAATATTAATTTAAAAGAATATTAATTTAAAAGAATGCGGTTTTAAAAGGATATTATTTTTGAAAGAATGTCCTTTTACCATGGATATCATCTTCAAAATAAATAGTAGAGTTTTTAAAAGAAAATAGTTTTATAAACAAAAATATAAGAATTTTACGTGGAAAACTTGACTAGACAAGGCAAGAAACTTTAAAGAATTAAATAACTCGATAAAGAAACTGGTAAAAACTGGGGATTTAAAAAATTATTGGAATTGAATCTGTTCAACCTACCCTTGTACTTTTTAATATAATAAATTTCTTTGCGTTCTTTAAATTATTCTGCTTTGAAAAACTCACGATTTGAAAAGAAACAAAATGTTTCTTAAGTACCTCAAGCTTTTCAAACAACTATATTACAAAATTGTTCTCTTGCTCTTCGAATACGAAATTCCAGTCTTGCGAACAACTTTTTCTTTTCAGAAAAAATGTCTTTTCTCGTTAAGTACGACCCCAAAGCACCTTAAACAATAATACTTAATTAAGCACTTTGAATACTTGTCGTTCTTCACTTTCCGCTCTGCTTTTGTTGAATTTGCATCGTCAATTTTGCGATTTCTTCTCCTAGCGTGTCAATATTGTCCTAAAATGTAAAAATAGTATTAATTTAAAAATAATTTATACAAAACTTGCTCTTATCGATTTAAAAAAAAATTTAAATTACATTAATTTTAGATAAAATTCGTGTACGAACTTATATCAAATTTGGAAAGTAATTTTATGTAATTAAAACTAATTTGATATCGTGTACCAATTCGTATGAAAAACGTGAATCAATGTTTATAAAATTTCAAATAAAATACAATTTCCAAACAAAGATTTTTAATATAAATTAAAAATCTTTGTTTGAAAGCAAAAGGATTATGTCAGTTGCAAGTAATAATTGAATATTAATATTAAATTTAAAATATCACTCAGTTGTATAGAAGTATTTTTATTATTTATAGAATGAAGATTTTCTTACTTTCAGGGTGATATTCTTCAACAATGTGTCTTCTAATACTGACTGCAACTTTTGATTTATTTCGAGCGAGAGTTCCAGTGTCATGTGATCATCTGATACTTTGTGATTATAGACTGAAGCCATTATTCCCCCATATTTCGCTAATTCAGCCTGTTAATAAAAAATTCTTGTTATGCTATTCGAAACATTTATTTTCATTATACCAAAACATCTAACACAAAGCTTCAAATACTTTCAATGCAATAAAATCAATTCACTGCAAACACTTAAGCGTACAAAATTTTAAACAAAATTGAAAATATGAAAATTTGAAAAGTAAGTTTAAAGCAGAAATACAAACAGGCATAGATATTTAATATATTTAATATATATTTAATATATATATATATATTTAATATATATAATTTTTACTTTTTACTATTGTCTTTATTATTGTTTACTATTTATATTTATTACGTTTGCAAATTTTCACAATAATAAGCTTCTTACAAAAGTGATAACTTACTGCATTTCGTTTACTCTTGATATGCTTGCATGAAAATAAATATTAATATTATTTCTAAAAATATAAATTCCCAAATTTTAAATATCCTATATTCTTAATGGCTCTTTTCTTCTAAATTTTATTTCTACTATTTTCTTATTTTAAAAGAAGAGACAAGCTATAATTAATCTTTTTTGTGTTCTTTCTCAAGTTAAAATGAAATGAAATTTTAATTTCGATAAATAAAAAATCATTTCGTTCCACTTTGAAGAAACAAAATGTTATCAAGAGACAATAAAATATGAGAAAGTTAGCCGATAACGAGTTAAATTTATTTAAACATATACCTTATTTTTGTCGCGTTCATTAGTGCTCATAGCATCGAAATTTTCCACTAGAATGTAGTTTTGAATAATTTTTGTTTTCTTCTGCAATTCCTCGACTAACGATCGCACGTGTTCTTCCAAGAAGTCTATCTTCTCCGCTTTTTTCACGTTTATCTTTTGCAACTTGATTATCTTGTCTATTAATGATTGCCTATCTACTGACTGAATGGAATGATCAGCATAATTGCTGTTGTCTGACAAGGCACCGTTTAAAGTTTCTCCTAAAGAAATAATTATACTTATTGAATATATAATCCAAAATATTAAGAGAAAAAAGAAAAATTCTGCGAGAAAGCAATTATGTAGAATGTTACAGTTCAGCTTCAAAAATTTATATAAGTTGATACATTTTTTTAGATCGATCAAATCATCATTGATTAACCAAATCTTCATTGATTAACCAAATCTTCATTGATTAATCAAATCTTCATTGATTATCAAATTATATAATTTGCTGTCAAATTTCAATTTTTGAAAAAATTCCAGGTGATTAGAAATTTTTATTTAAAGAAAATGAAAGCAAACCTGTATTTAAAGATGTGCTGGAACCCGTTCTCGACGTTGGGTCCAAAGAACTGCCAGGAGATGCAGATTCAAAAACTTCTAATCGTTTTCTACAATGTTGCAATTCTCTGGTCATTTCTTTCAACGATAGTTGATGTTTCCTTTTTAAAACTGCATTCTCTCCCTCACTGTCTTCCAATTTTTGTAAAACATTCTGGGCGAGTTGTGTCTGCTCTGCCACATGCTTTGCAAGGATTTCGCAATCTAATATTCTCTTCTTTTGATCTGCTTCGAGACTTTCCTCCAGAGATTTAACTTTACTTACAAGATGAGCGATACGCTCATGCAAAGGACCCTGTTCATGTTCAAGACGCTGATTTTTCGCCTCGATTAACATAAATTCAGACTGAAGACTCACATTCTTATCCGTAAGTTTCTGTGTAAATTCAAGCATTTGAGCATCTCGTTGTCTACAAGAATCCATATCCAGTTCAAGTTCCTTATTCACCTGCCGAAGACGTCCAATTTCTGTTTCAGCTGAAGCTAAACTCTGTTCTTTTCTAAAAAACGGAATTTTAAATTTATTTAATAAATTTTAATAAATAAAATAAATTTATTAAAAAATAATAAATAAAATAAATAAAAATTTAATAAATAACATTTTTTAAACTACTTTTTTTAAAACTAATTTCTTTAAAAATACTTTTTCAAAACTACTTTTTTAAAATTACTTTTTTAAAACTACTTTTTTAAAACTACTTTTTTGAAATTACTTTTTTGAAATTACTTTCTTAAAACTATGTTTTTATAATAATTCTAATAGCACCAAAGTACCCACTGTTTTAATTGAAGTTTCAGATTTTCCAATTCAGAGACTTTAGATAATAGTTCAGCGATTTCTTTCTGTCGTTGATCAGCTATTGATTTCAAATTGCTCAGGCTACTTTCATATGATAATCTATCGTTTTCAAAATCCTCAACTCTTAAACAAAGAGTACTATTTTCTTCAATCAAAGTCTGTTGTCTGTATTTTAACGACTCGACTTCTTTTTGCAACTGAAGTCGTATGTTTTCTTTATCTTCTGTAACGTGCCGCTCTAAAATTAATTGAGCATGCTGTTCCTTTAGCTGCTGATCTAAAGTAACAGCTTTATTTTCCTCAGATTTCTGGAATTTTCGCATCGTTTCTTGAGTTTCTCTACGAATCAACTCGTTCTCTTCTTTTATTTCATTATTTTTTGCCTGTAAACATGTTTAATGAATTAATTCTTTCTCGTTTATTAGGGAATAGGAATATTTATTTTTATTAAAAATCTGTCTTCTAAGAGAGAAAGTTTTGGTTTTGTATTTGTACTAAAATAGTAAATTAATATTCATACCGTCGCGTGTTCCAGTTTTTGCTGAATTTCTTTTTGAAGATCCATTTCTATTTTGAGTTTATTTTGAGCCCATTTTAATTTAACTTCTTTCATGTTTATGTCCTCTTTTAAGCGATCAACCTGTTTTTGAAGTTCTACCAATTCGGAACACTTGTTGTCTAAAATGCTGCAAATTCTAGTTCTTTCACCTTGAGTTTGTCTCAATTTACCTTGCAATAATTCGTGTTCCTTTGTAACTTCTTTTAATCTTCGTTCTGCTAAATCTCGAGCCCTGTGAACAAATTATCAATGAAATTTGCGAACCTTAGGGCAAAAGAAAGAAAAAAAGAAAGACAGAAAGAAGAAACGAAAGAAAGAAGGAAAGAAAGAAAGAAAGAAAGAAGAAAAGAAAAAAAGAAAAAAGAAAAGAAAGAAAGTACAAAAAATATAAACTAGTGGAAAATTATGTTCATTTATGAACATTTTGCTTCCTCATAGATTTAATTGTTATTAACTCCATCAATTTTTTTGTGAAATATATACTTT
>WNHD01000133.1:108346-134141 GCA_011057455.1 Ganaspis sp. Gsp50 | reverse complement strand
TGGGAAGTATTTGAAAATATTTTATTACATTTTTTTAAAAAATATTTTGAAGTATTTTGAAGTAGTCTGAAGTATTTTAAAGTAGCTTTAAGTATTTTTAAAAATATTTTGAAGTATTTTTAAATATTTGGAGTATTTTGAAGTAGTCTGAAGTATTATTGTTGGAAAATTATTAAAAAGGATTGTATTGAAAATTAGGGGAAAAGGGGGGAAAATATTTGATTTTAGGTGATTTAGGGGATTTTCTTTTTTAAAAAAAAGTGGAAAATAAGGGGAAAAGGAGAAAAAAAGGGGATTAGGTAAAAAGGGGACGAACTGTGATCCCTGAAATAAAGAAATAAAGAATTATTAATCATAGAAATTATTTGCTAGTATTATATTAAACTTATTATAATTTAAAGGTTTATTTTAAAAGAACATTAAAATCAAACGTTTAAATTAACAATTAAATTAAATTAAAAAATCATTTAAAACAACGAAAAATAAAAGATAAAAATAAAGATTTTGGCCATTTTAATGGATTCTATCAGAATAAAAAATAAATTGTAGAAAATGGGAAACGCTTACATTGTCCACTTTTCCTTCATCTGCTCCAAATTCCACGAGCAAATTATACATCGATCCACTGTCTTTTAATGCAGCTGCATAATGAAGCGGTGTTTTTCCATCATTATCCGTTGCCACAATAGCAGCTGGATACAATTCCAAAATTTCCCGAACGATTTCCATGTGCCCAAGACCCGCAGCCTGTAATTAATAAATAACTGTAATTAACAATAATCTTGTTTGCATCATTTTTAGATCGTTTCTTTATAAATATTTTATAAATATTTTAAAAATAATTACCAAAATATGAATTAGAATCTCATTTCGTTACTAAGAATAATTTCCTTAAAAAATAATGTTTTCTTAACTTTTTTATTTTTTAAGCTTCAAAATATTGAGTAAATTAAAATATGAATTAGAATCTCATTTCGTCACTAAGAATAATTTCTTTAAAAAATAAATGTTTTCTTAACTTTTTTATTTTTTAAACTTCAAAATATTGAGTAAATTAAAAAATTGATTGACGTTAGCAGAATAACTGTACAAATAAAATAATAATGTGGAATTATAATAAAAACTATAAAAAATCATTATCACCTTTTTCACTTAAATGAAAATTAAACACAAATTTTTTAATAAATATTGGAATTATAATTTTTTTTATATAAATATACATAAACTGTACTGATTTAATTTCTTTAATTTCTTCTAATTTTAATGTTTTTAAAGAAATTTAAGAATTTAACGATCTTGACGTATATTTAATTTTTTTAATTCAAGTAGTTCAAAATGAACACGAGAATTCAAAGGTTTTCAATTTTATAATCTTGTGAAGAAGTTTTTGATTCAAAGATTTTTAATTATTTTTTTTATTTGCAGAAAATATCAACCCGCGGTAACATGCTATTTAAGGGTTGAATGTAATTTAATAAAAATTGAGTTACTTTATGAAGAACATTAAGTCCGTTGCCATCTTTGCTGCAAAGAATTATAGGAGAAACAGGATCAGCAATTTTTCTCTTGAACCCTTCCACGTCATTTTTTATCGTCCGGGCGTGAATTTCTTTTATTGTCCCCTAAAATAAAAATTAAATTATCTTCACCGTTTGAAAAGTAGTTTTAATTAATAATAATAATATTATTATTTGAGTTCTCAATTTCAATTTTTAAATCTATTCACTGAAATGTAATACTTTAATTTATTTTCACTGAAATATTGTTATTCACTGAAATAAAATAAATAAAATAAATTAAATTAAGTAAATAAATTAAATAAATTAAATAAATTAAATTAAGTAAATAAATAAAATAAATTAAATAAAAAACTTAAATAAATTTAAATTTAAACTCATTATAAAAATTGAAATTGAACTCTCAGTTTTAGAGGTCTAATAATTTAGTAACTACCATTATAAAAGGTACAGCTTCCAAAAATTTTTTGACTCTAGGATTATTTGAAGTCTCGCATCTAAGTTTTGAACCGTGTCCTTCCCAGAGAACTCGTTGCAATTTTCCAATATCTCGATTGTGAATCCATATCCTTATGTTTGAAGGTTTAAAATCCAAGTCTGAAAATAATTTCATAGACACTTGGAATTAAAGCGATTATAAAAATGAGAAAATAACGAGTACAAAACTAGTATGCACAGTAATTAAATTTGAATTATTGAAGATAATTGATGAACTAAAAAACCTCATGTTAATAAATTAACAACTATACTTTCAACTTGTTTCTTTGAAAATCATAATTCGTTCTAATTTTACATTTTCATTTGTTCTCGTATAATTCTTCTGTTTGTCAAATATAATAACGCTCGACTTTATCGTCTCCTAATGGGGCTTTAATGCTACAATGTATAATTGAAAATCGATTATAATATACGCATTTACATTAAAGTAATTTATTCTCCCCTCATATCCATAGTTATAATAAAATACATAAATTAACGATCTACAAACTATTATTTATTTATTTTAAATTGGAGCAATTTTGTCTACTGAAAACCGGAAAGTAACAGTTTAATCAATCAATATATTGAGTTTCGATATAATCTATAATAAACTGTGAAATGGGAATCTTTATGATGATGTTTATCAGATTGATAATAAAATATCGAAATAGACTTCATTCTTAGATTTTGTTGAATCAGAATAATTTTTTAAGCTATTATTATATTATTATATTCTCCAGATCCAAGAGAAATGTTTGTTTAGGAAAAAAGACTCTGATTGAATATGCTCTACGTTGCTTTTCCGGGAAAACAATTGTTTAAGGAGCATGCAATGTTGGTGCGATTTTGAATTATTTAGTGATAGCGTGCTCGAATAGTCAAACAAGTCTTTCTTTACATTTCCTGGATTTTACCTGCAATCAGAAACATTTTACGCAACAGGCCAAAAATTAGTGTATTATAAAATTATTTTTAAAAAAATAAGACTGCTGTTAATCAACAACTACAATGAAATTCAATTGGTATGGAAATTATTCGAAAACACGACATACGCTACCAATAAAAAGTCAAAAAACTCAAACAATAAAAAAATACGATAAAAACTCGAACCAAAAAAAAGTCAGAAAACTCAAACAATAAAAAAATACGATAAAAACTCGAACCAAAAAAAAACCATAAAAACTCAAACAATAAAGAAAATACTATAAAAATTCAAACCAAAAAAAACCATAAAAATTGAAACAATAAAAAAAATACTATAGAAACTTAAACCAAAAAAAAAAACCATAAAAACTCAAACAATAAAAAATACTATAAAAACTTAAACCAAAGAATGTAAATAAAAAATGCAAACAAACAACCAAAATCTACAAATAAAAGTAATATCTATAAATGACAAAAACAAAAAACAAAAAAGAAACTCATTTCATGCAAAAAGCAAAAACTGACAATTCACTGATTTTTTCCAAAAACTGCTAACTCACTGTTTTTGGTAAATTCAGTTAAAGGTTGTTCATTTTTGTTGGAAGTTTTTACTTTTAAGCTGCTCCATCCTAAAATAATAATGAGACCTTTTTATTACTTAAATTTAAATGAAATAATGTTTTTCACAAAAACCATCAAATGCAATTAAAACAAATTAATCACAGTTTGAAAAAGTGCAAAATTTAACCAAACACCTGCAAAAAAATCGCACATTTTCAAAAAGGTACAAAATATGTAAAAGACTTCAATCTTTATTCTAAAAATTGCTTAACGAAATTTGTAATTAAATAATAATTCTCCTCAATTTCGATTTTTGATTAAAAAAAATATTCTAGAAAATATTTAAACTTGTAAATAATATTAAAACTTTCAAACTTAGTGTTCATTATTAACAATTTTCAATTGAAATTACAGTTTAGTAGGTATATTACATGAAAGAAAGAAAGAAAAAAAGTAAATAATTTTTACTCATTTCATGCAAAAAGCAATAAAACTGACAATTCACTAATTTTTTTTTTCAAACAATGAGCAGAACTGCTAACTCACTGTTTATGGCAATTTCAGTTAAGGGTTGTTTATTTTTGTTGAAAGTGTTTTTTTTTAATCGACTCCATCCTAAAATATAATAACAAAAGATTTTAGTTAACAAAATTAATAAAAGAAAATTTTTAAAAGTGATTCCTTCCTGATATTGGACAGATTTTCTTAAACTTTAGTTTGATTAGAAAAAATAACTTTTAAAGAAACAATTCTTACAAATGAGAATTTCTTTACAAATAAGAATTTCTTTACAAATTAGAATTTCTTTACAAATAAGAATTTCTCTACAAATAAGAATTTCTTTACAAATAAGAATTTCTCTACAAATAAGAATTTCTCTACAAATAAGAATTTCTTTACAAATAAGAATTTCTCTACAAATAAGAATTTCTTTACAAATAAGAATTTCTCTACAAATAAGAATTTCTTTTTGTACTATTTTTATTCTACCTTGTACGCATTACAACAATCACCTTTCTCGTTTTCAAGTTATTTATGTCGGTGCAATTTAAGTTCTATTTTTAAATACCATCAAAAGGGTTGTTCGAAACTTTACCAACAAAGGAAGTAAATATTTCAAATTAATAAATAAATTAAATTTCAAACATAAATGAAGAAAAACATCAAAGCAAATTAGAAAATAAAAATTAAAAAATTTTAAAATTGAATTTAAATCTTTAACATTGAATTTAAATCTTTAAAATTGAATTTAAACCTTTAAAATTACAATATTGTAAAAAAAAACTGGAAAACAATTAATTTTATTCAAATTTATTAAAATAAATCAAATGGTCTATAAATAAAGCATCGATTGTTTAAAAATAATTCATCTGACTTCATTTCCGAAGTTATTGAGCAGCACAGTTTACTAGATATAATAAATTAATGTGTTATTGATTACGAAGGTTCATTGCAAGCATGTTTCTGGGGCACAAAAATCATAAGTACTGGCCATAAGTTTATGAAGTATAGAATAAATTAACAAAGACTAACTTTTTGCCATTGAGAAATAAACTTTACTATTCATATATAAGTAGGCTCTAATTCTTTATTATCCATATATTATAAGTTTAATTGAACTTAATTTATTATTCATACAGAAAAAGTGAATCAAGATCAAATTTTTTATTTCGTCAAATTTGACACAAATTTTATTTTTTCAATTCATTCAGTGACATTTTCCAAATTTAGAATCTTTTCCTTTTTAAATCTCAGAAATTAATTCTTCGATTTGTATTTCCTAAATTCAATTCACTGAGTTCATTTCCAGAAATGAAATTTCCATTTTTCCAGAAATTTAACTTTTCGACCTTAAGTTTCTTAATATAATTTTCTAATAGATAATATTCTATTAATATTCTGTTAAAATTCTGTTAATATTCTGTTAATATTCTGTTAATATTCTGTTAATATTCTGTTAATATTCTGTTAATATTCTGTTAATATTCTGTTAATATTCTATTAATATTCTGTTAATATTCTGTTAATATTCTGTTAATATTCTATTAATATTCTATTAATATTCTGTTAATATTCTATTAATATTTTATTAATATTTTTCAATTTTTATCTTTTCATTACATTGTATCGAATTATATTCATTTCGCATTATTTTGTATTCATTTCTGCAATTTAATGTTCCAAATTGAATTCACAGTCAAATTTACTATAAATTTATTTTCTTAATGTGGACTTTTTTACTTTTAATGTGAATTTTGTTTTACATATTCTCTGATCCTTTGATTCCAATTGCTTGGAATTTAATGTTTTGATTGTAATTTTTGGACTCACTTTCTTTTTGACTGGCGATTTTTCTGCTATTCATTCTCTCAGTTTCTGGTAATTCGAGTTCAGATTGATTGTCCAAATAATAAGCAGCAGGATTTCCTCTTTTATCACAAATACTCGCGTCACAATCCGCTTCTATTAAAACATCCCAAACTGCTTCTGGATCGCTGCAGGCTGCACAATAATGTAAGGCAGATCTTCCTTCCTGTTTCAAAAAACAAAAATGTTAAACATCTTTTCAAAACAAACCCTTATTTTAACATTTATTTCACAAAATTTGAATCCGAAATGAAATTTAATAAAAATTTAATAAACGAATTTAATTTTCTGAATGAAAATAAAATCTACATGTGATCTATATTTTTATGAATATTAAAAATAGTTGTAGATTCGTTTTTAGAATTAATTCAAAGAAAATGATTCCAAAAAAATAATTCAAAAAATGTAATTCAAAAAAAGTAATTCAAAGAAAGTAATTCGAAAAAAGTAATTCAAAAAAAGTAATTCAAAAAAGTAATTCAAAAAAGTAATTTAAAAATTGAATAAATTTGTTTCAATAAAATATGAATTTTGTTTATTGTTTGCAAATAAAATTCTTTTTAATAATAACAAACAAATGTAAAATTTTATCATTTCTGAAAGTTCGTCTAAGAGCAAAAATAAGCCGAAACTGAAAGAATTGAAACAAGCGAAATTTCAACAATTTCAAGATTGAAGCGGGAGAATAAAGACGATAATAAAAAAATGAGAAAGATAAAAATGAAATAGATAATATTGGAATATTTGTCAAAATTATCACTCGGTGGTAAAATTATTTATAAATCATTGTCTACAAATAAAATTGAGAAATTTGAAAAATAAAAGAAAATAAAATGAGTTAGAAAAATATAAAAAAAAAAGAATAAGAGAAATAAAAAGAAAAAAAATAAGAAAAACATAAAGAAAGAAAAGAATAAGAAACATAAAAATAAGAAAAAAGAATAAGAATAAGAAAAATAAAAATAAGAAAAAAGAATAAAAAATATAAAAATAAGGAAAATAAAAATAAGAAAAAAGAATAAAAAATATAAAAATAAGAAAAAAGAATAAAAAAATATAAAAATATGAAAAAAGAATAAGAAAAATAAAAATTAGAAAAAAGAATAAAAAATATAAAAATAAGAAAAATAAGAAAAATAAAAATAAGAAAAATAGAAATGAGAAAACAATTGAAGCATACGGAAGAGCTGAATAAATAAAAGTGTAAAGGCGTTTGCAAAAATGGTTTCATTTTAAAAAGAAAATGTGATTTAGATAATTTCATTCGAGCTTTCATCGCACCCTTAAATTTCGCGACAAAGTGTTAGGGCTTGAAGCTGAATACTGATAACTATCGACGGATTTCCGGCCTTTAGGGTAAGAACTTCCTCTTTCCCTCCTCTATTTGAATTTTAGCACGAAGCTTTCTAGATATAGAGACTAGAAAGAACAGGTGGTTTACACTCTGCGATTACCGGCGACACGCAAATTTAAAATAAAGCAGATTATCTACTATCCTAGTAAATTATTCACAAGATTTCTTAGAATGTTGCAAACAACTTACACAATTATTTCAACTATGCGAAAAGCAGACCTTGTTAGAAAATTAACAACCATCCCTTTCTTTTTTATTTACGAAAGCTTGCTTCTTATTTTGATTTTTGTTTTCTTATTTTGATTTCCCTACATTTTTATTTTTAATTTCGTATTTGCATTATTTATACCTAATTTTGTATCGTATAAATACTATAATACTGCCGTGCGAAAAAAAACTTAGCTAAACAACAATGCTGGTATTGTTACTTACCTAAGTTTTTATTTCGTAGGGCAGAATAAAATATACAGATGTTTTATTATTAAATCTACGTTTTATAATTTTATTATTTTCTATAAAAAAAAATAATTAGAATTTTTATTTTAATCTTTATTTCTTCAGGGAATGCGAATCCGCATTGAAAAAACGATGTTGAATTTTATTAACAACTGTTCTTTTTCTTTTATCAATGAAGATATCGTTCTTCAGTGACAAAATGTATTTAAATAGTAATTTAAAAATTATTTTTTTAAAAAATAAAAAATTACTGTGTTGTCTGAGTTAAAAAAATTACCCTATCTTTTTGATGAACAGTGTCTGGAAATTGATCAATGAGCCATTCGACAATTTCCTGATGATCATAATAAACGGCTTTGTGTAACAAAGGTGTTCCCGTTGAATCTTTTGCAAAAGGAAATTTCTTCTTTGGCTCTTCCGTTATCAATTTTTGACATTCCAATAAAGATCCTCTGGTAACTGCATCGTGTATTAGAGAAATTTTTGTCTGAAAAAAGTGTTTCATTAAACATTTAAAAAAGTTTTATTATAAATGTCTAGAAATTTGTTTTATTAAATGTCTAAAAAAGTGTTTTATGAAACGTCTAAAAAAGTGTTTTACGAAACGTTTAAAAAAGTGTTTTATGAAACACCTAAAAAACTGTTTTATGAAACATCTAAAAAACTGTTTTATGAAACTTCTAAGAAAGTGTTTTATTAAACGTCTAAAAAATAGTTTACTAAATTAATTTTAAATCATCACAAAATGAAAGACAGCATTTTATGTGCACGATAAAAAATATATCTTTTGGTGATTCAAGATTTAATTTTGGTGATTTTCAATCTCTTTTTATGTTTTGGTGATTTAATTTAAATAAAATCTTGATTCAAATTTAGTTTAATTGGCTTACTTACTAAGTAATTTGGCAATCCTTTGAGAAAAACTCTGGTTCTGAGATCTGGTGAACGTTCTCCCAACAATCTTGCACCTCTTCCTTCCAAAACGACATGTTCGAGTTTTTCAATTTCTCCACGATTAAGCCAATGTTTGAGTGTGTTCGGGTTCATCTGCAAATCTAAATTTAAAAATTAATTAGTGAAAGAAACTATTTACTATTTATAAATAAAATTATAAATAATATTATAATTTATTAAAATATTATAAAATAAATTAAAATATTATAATTTTGTGTAATTTTCTTTCGAGATTATTTTACCTGTTTGGAATTTTGATTATAATTTTACAAAATTGGTAAAATAAAAATAAAAATATAAATAAAAATAATTTTATTTTCTCTTCTTAGTCGAAACAGTTCAATTATAACGTTTTTTATTATTTCACATTTATTATTTTTTTTACAGAATGTTTCAAAATAATTTCCAAAATAACGCTGCTCTAAAATTTTAATATAAAATCCGTCTTTGGTAAATTTTAATTCTGATACCGAAAATGTCTTTATTTTTATAAATTATTTTTCTCATTCCTTAAATTGGATTTACGTTAATGAAAGAATAATACACATGAAAAAATAATACACATGAAAAAATAATACACATGAGAAAATAATACACAGAAAAAATAATACACACGAAAAAATAATACACGCATGAAAAAAAAATAATAAACATGAGCAAAAATAGGTTTCTTCTAGAGACTTGATAGAGAATGTGCTTATTAGGAGAGCTATTTTAAGAAATCCTTGTTGAAAACAACATAAGTGAGGAAATTGTCAATATTGCAAATGACTAGGATTAAATAATTTCAACGCTCACTGAAAATGTTTATGTGTGATTTCAATTTCTGTATTTTGTTTCTTCACGAAAGTATGAGCAGTACAAAATTTCCTCGGAAAAAAACATAATTGGACAACCGACTGTTATAACAGTACAATCAATAACAATATTTTTCCTGTCAAGATATTTTTACAAATTTTACAAATTTTTACCTTCTGCGGATATTTTTTCCAGAAAATACTATTTCTTTCTAGTTGTTAAATTGAAATCGAATTTAGTACTTGACATACAAATTTATAAAAATATGTTATCAACGTTGATGTAATTTTATTTTTTAACAGAAAGATTAGCTGAAGAAAAAGTTGCTTAAGTAGAAAACTAATGAATAAAATAAGTATTTTATTTCTTAAGATAAAGATAAAGAAATAAAATATGTTTGAAATATTTTTATTTATTTATTTATAAATCATACGGGCATATATATTTTAAAATATTAGAATTCAAATGTAATCTTCATTTAGTACATTATCGTAATTTTGTTTTAAAAACAAACAATTTGTTCGGTCTATAATTTAAAAAATTTAATTAATTAAAATTTAATTTTAAAAAATTACACAAAATGGAAAAAAAATTTTAAGCGTAATAATTTTTGTAATAATAATTGAAGTTGCTATATTTCGACCACATATAAAAGAAAGAATATTATTAATATTAATAATAAATATTTATAATTTCGACCACATATGAAAGAAAGAATATTGTTAATATTAATAATAAATATTAATAATATGCATCGAATAAGCTCAAAGAGAAATAAATAGCTAGCAAAGAGAAATAAATAGCTAGCAAAGAGAACTAAATAGCTCAAAGAGAATAAAAGAAAAAGACAATAAAGTAATTATTTATATTAAAAGACTTTTGTAAAAAAAAATTGTGTTATAAACATACAAATTAAATTAACTCTTAATAAGAAGTTGTATCATCAATCAATTTCAAAACGTTACCTTTTACATATGAAAATCGAATAACGATTGTCCAATGTATAAATCATCGAGTAATTAAAAACAAGTCAACTTTTTTTTTATTAAAAGCAACAACTAGAGAAAACAAAAAGTTATAACACATGTGTCACATTTGAAAGCCAAACATCAAATGAAGATATCTTTTCGGAACTGCGCATGTTTGCGTGCGAAATAATGTCTTTGGTTGAAATGTTCAGTTTTTATTTAAAGTAATAATAATTGTTGTTATTAACATTATTGTTATTATCATTATTGTTATTATTTTTATTATTACATTCAATCTTTAATTTTTTTCATATTTATTTCATATTTATTTCAAGTCAACTTTTATTACTTTTTTTTAATAAAACCAAATTTATTATTATTTTCTTTTTAATTAAAGTCTTACTTTCTCGACTATTGACATTAACTTCTTTAGACGAAGTTTAAACTCACTCTTCCTGTTGGCTAGTCATGTTGATACATTTTACACTTATTCATTTACTCGAACAATTTTAGAATCGATATTTTGCGCTCTTCCCCGGTGCGTTGACTTCTTATTAATTATTTTTTTTAAGTACAATAAAAATGACTAAAATAATGAAAATTATTCACCTAAAACAGTCTTTTATTTTTAAAAAATCCCAAAGAAAATAAAATATACATTTATATTCTATTTATATTTTATTCCCCAAATAGAAATCAACTCTTCATCTAGAAATCAAACAATTTAATTGGTAAAAATCCCCGAGAGTTATAAATTTCATTTAATTACGATAAACTTGATTTGCATTTGAAAAATGCTAAAATTTAAAAACATTTCAATTTGTGTTGATAAAAAACATAGTTTCGATTAATTCAAATTAAATGAATTTACGGAATTAAAGTATAACGAAACTAAAACAAATTTCAAAGTAAAAAAGCTTCTAAACGAATTTACAAAACAAGTTTAACTATTTAAAGTTTGAAGAAGTTTAATTTTTTATTTCGACTAAAAATTAATCCAAGCACGTAAAAACCGGCTTTTTATCAAACCAAATTATAATAGTTTTTTTTTTCCAAAGTCTACAATTTTCCATAAAATAAATGTTTAATAACAATAACTTTTTGAATTTAAAATTTTATTTTAAAATTTTTTAATAACAATAACTTTTTGAATTTAAAATTTTATTTTAAAAATTTTTAATAACTTTTTAATAAATTTTTAATAACTTTTTAATAAAGTACATAATTTACATTAAAATTCACAATTTACACCAACCATCAATTATCTTGCTTCTTTATTAAAAATTTAAAATGCACAATTAATCATCAATTTTCTTGCTTCTTTATTACAAATTTAAAATGCACAATTTACATTAAAATGTCCTTTCTTCAATTCACTATTTTCATTAAAATAGTCATTTTTATAAACTCACAATTTTCATTCAAATATACATTTAAAAAAAAAATTTTGGGTTTAAACAAAAAACTTCAAATCTTACCCAAAAATGTGCAACTCTTTAAAAGTTTTTCTCCTTAAAAATAAAAACCATTCTGGATGTTTTGAAAGACTCTTTTGGCGATTTTGTCGTTGAAAATTTTCGCATAAATTTACATCACTGAGAAAATTATTATCAATTAAAAGCACGTGTTTTCGCGGAAGTTAAATTGACAAACAACGCAGATGTTTGCAGAACTCGAGCTGTTTTCATCGACTGACGTTGAAAAGCTTTCCACGTGGCTTATTCACGTCCATCTTCTATTATTCACCGGGTATCTATACAAGCATAATAATCGTCTTAGGGTCACGGCACGATATATTATCAACCTTTAAAACCCAAGTGCTCCAAAAAGTATAATCATCATTAAAAGTCGTTCAAAACGCTCAATATTCTTATAAAGACCTAACTAACAATTATAATCTACTTGTTGTCTCAAGAATATACAATTTTCCTTTATTTTCCAACTTATAATATTTTATGAAAAATACACAAGAGGGGTGATGAATTCACATAATGTAGGTTTAGGTCATAAAGACGATCAATCGAAAACTCGTTAAGTTAATTTAAAATGTTTCTTAATAAAATAAAACATTTCGAATTAACTTTTTGGTAAACATTATTTTCTTTTCACTATATTTTCTAAATAACTCAAAGTTGATTAGCAATTACTGAATAAATACCTTGAATACATTATCAATCTTCGCCAAAGTTTTTATGTTTTCAACTTTCTTTTAATCTTTTTAAGTCGTTTCTCATTCTCATCATTTTTTATTTTAGAATTCCAAAATTTCAAATTATCCACAAGTCCACATATTTCAATGAATTTAGTGAAATCAATTCAAGAATTTTCAATTCCGAATTTCCAATCGCTCGAGTTCTTAATAATCTTTATTTCTTGATTTCTGGACTCCATCCATGGTTTTCAATTCTCAAATTTTAATTTGAAGAGATTCGAAATTAATTCGGATGTGGTTCAAAGTGTGGAAAAGTTTCAATTAATTGGAACAATTTGTTGCCTGGGCAAGTCGTTTGTGATCCTTGTCGGTGACCAATCAGTTTATAGTCGCCTTTAATTTCATTCAAAGTAATTCCATAGGAAATTAAATTTTTTAGAGCGTTAATTGCAACCGAATTGGGCTCTCGATCTGTAATTTAATTTTAATTTAGATTTCATTTAAATTTATTTTTATATTTAATTTAATTTTAAATTTATATTTAATTTAAATTTAGATTTAATTTAAATTAAATTAATGATTTACATGATTTTTAATCATGTAAATTAATTAATGAATTAATTTCATTAATTAAATCTAAATTTAAATTAAATTTAAATTAATTTGCTTTAAAATTATGGTATGTTATTATTTCAATGTTATTATTATTCACGTATAAAATTGTCTTACTTGTAAAATCTCCGATGATACAAATTCCAATACTTTTGGCATTATATTTTGGAGCATGTGCTCCTCTTTTAGACCATCCTCGACCTTCATAAACATTTCCGTCTTCTCCAATCAAAAAATTGTAACCAATGTCACTCCATTTATTGTGATTCATGTGATAATCCTGTAGATGTTTAAAATTAATTAAATTAAATATAATAAAAATTACCGAGTGATAAATTCATAATTATAATTATAATAAAAATTATTAAAATATAAAACAAGTAATCTAAAAATAAATCACATCTAAAGATAACAAAAAACACAAAAGGAAAATAAACATTTTTGTAAATTTTTGAAAAAGAAAATAAATATCGTACAAAAAATGAAATATAAAGGTGAAAAAATCGAAAATTGTGAAAGCAACAAAAGTAAAGATTAGATATATTATTGATTAATTGATTTTATTATTGATATTATTGATTAATTGATTAACTTTCATAATTTTAGTAATTTTTCTTTTTAGTAATTTTTTCATAATTTAGTCAACAAAAATTAAAAAAGTTTGTAACGTAAAAAATAAATTTACAGAAAGAAAAACAAAAGTTGATTAAAAATAGATATTTAATTGCGACAGAAAAATAACGAAAAAATACAAAAACTTTGAGAAACTCACTAGAAACTGAAGACTCGATAAGAGACTTCTCGAAAGAAGACTCGATAAAAAAAATTAGAGGATTTTTGTTTTTAATCTACTAATTTTTTTTTTACCTGAAAGGATCTGACTCTCGCTTGACAAATTGCTTGAGAAGTGCAACCTTCGGTTGCCGAATGATGAACAACAACATAAGGAGGTGGATTTACAGAAAGATTGAAAACTCCTTCTTTTGCTGGTTTTGCACCCCAATCACTTCTACTTATAATATTTGGCACTTCTGAAAAAGAAAACAAAATTATTGAATACATTTATGAATACACATGAATGCTTAATGCAGAAAATAATTTCTTTTTAACAAACCTTCAAGTGCAATATCAGAAATATTTGACATGATCTGTCGACCTTCCAGAAAATAAGCAAGAGATATGTTTAAATAAATTATAGCTATAATTTTAAACATTTTTAAATTTTCTTTCCCAAGAATTTGCAAAAATTGTTAACGAAATTCAGGCGAAGAATGAATCAGAGTGAATGTTTTTTCTTTTTATATAACGTGTAATCGAAGTCCAATCCGAGGGAATCCCATCGAGAGATATTTCTTTCTTTTTCTTATTTATCTCCAACTATCAAGTCAGTAACTTCAACTTAACACACTTAAACTTATTTTTCATTACTCATGCCTATCGTATTACACAAACATTGTAATTACATTTTGATTTAATTTGTAAAGATTTGTATTAACAGGTTGCAGTAATGATTGTAAATTATCAAGATTTATAGTTTGATTTTATTTACATAAAGCTTAATTTAATAAACTAAATTTACAATGATAATTGTTATCTATATCAGCAAACCACTTTCATAATTGTAACAATATTTATCGTTTATAGTTGAAACTATTTTTTCATTCATAGATGTTTCAACTGATTTTTATACATAACATGATTTCTAATTTTAACAATATTTATGATTTATTTACACAACATTCATAATATGTAACTATGTAAAACAATATTTTCTTCGCATTCTAAAATTGGTGATTACATTAATGATTTCAATTTATCCATTTATTCAATAATATTATAAATTATTTATACGTGAAGAATTTATAAATCATTTATTCTATTTATTTTTATTCTTTAAAAAGTATTTTTCATTTTCGACTTTTAGTGCTAGTTGTTACTTTAAAGATTAGAAATTATAAAAATCCTTATTTTCATTGTCACTTTTTGAATGTGTAATAAAAACGTTAGTTTGGATTTATATATGAAATATAAAAATAGTTTCTTTTTTTATTCTCGTTGTTTAAATTTGTAATAAAATCGTTAGTTTGAAGATTATAAATGAAAATGATGAAATACTTTTTTTCTTAAGAAATAGTCGACTAGATACAAGCAAAGTAAAATAAATATTGGTTGAAATAATTATAAAAACGATATAACGTCTGTATCAAGAATATTAAAAACTGACCGAAAAAAAAGAAAATGACAAAAAAACTAATGTTTTCAAAACATTCCAATTATTGAAATTAAAATGAAATCTTGGTTTCCATTCATACATTAATAAAAGTCTAGAGAGCAGTCTTTTACGAGTTTAAAAAATTACATAAATTAGATATTTTATTCATATCATGGTTCAATTAGCTTCTATTAATTTGAACTAAATTCAATTCGCATTAAATGAATTTAAACGAAATTCGTTTGAATTTTTATTTATTTAAACTAAACGAAATTCATTTCACTTTTCATTTATTTAAACTAAACGAAATTCATTTCATTTTCCATTTATGCAAATTAAATAAAATTTGCATCATTTTGCGTTTGTTTAAATTGAATCAATTTAATTTCAATTAGCAATTTTCATTTAAATTAAACTCACTTGAGTAAACTAAATTAATATCAATTGATTTGATGGATTTGATTGTTCGTTGAATTATTTGGACTGTTGTCATAAATAGGATTTAGCTTATTCGACCAGTTGGGTAATTTTGTAACATATTCATAAAAGCAAGTTCCTGGACATTCAGTATTTTTCGTCTGTCGATGTCCAATCAATTTGTAATCTTTTTGGATTTTACCAATTGCCACTCCGCATTTAATTAAAGAATTCAGCGCCTCTAAAGCAGCTTTATTTGGCAAAAAATCTGTTCAAACAATTAAATGAATTACAATATAAATAATAAAAATAATAACAGAATAAATAGTACAGAAATATAGTAAGATAAGTCGTAAAATGAAGAAACAATAAAACAAATAAATGTTGAAACGATAACAAAAACAGAACAGCAAAAATAAAAATAAAATAAAAAAATTAAAATAAAATAAAAAGATTAAAATAAAAAGATTAAAATAAACTTAACAAATAAAAATAAAATAAAAAAATAAAAATAAAACAAAAAATAAAATAAAAAAATAAAAATAAAATAAAAAATTAAAATAAAATAAAAGAATAAAAAGTGCAAGAATAAATGAATAATGAAATAAAACATAAAATAAATAGCCAATGAAATAGGAAAGAAAATAATTGAATAATAATACAAAGAATAAATAAATTACAAAAACTGGGTTTTATAATTTCGGCATTTGGTTTCTTACATTAATTAGAAAAGAAGCTTACCGGTAAAATCGCCGATAATTGAAATACCGATGCTTTGAACATTGTAACCCGGTGCATGAGCACCAACAAAATTCCATCCTCGACCCTCGTACACGTTTCCATCTTCTCCAATAACAAAATTGTACCCAATGTCGATCCATCCTCGAACATCAATATGTAAATTTTGGTAAGAGCGCACTATCTCGGAACACGTTTCCTGATTATAACAATAATGTTTAATTCCCCCATGATGGACAACTACATAAGGAGTTGGCGAGAATTTTAAATTTTCATATTTCGTTACAATGCGCGCTTTCCATTCCTCCCTGGTCACGATTTTTGGACAAACTGAAAAGAAAAGTTTTAATTAATTGATCCGAAGCCAATCAATCGCAATTGCAAGGTTTTGTTTAGAATTTTATTCAGAATTTTTATTTATATCACTTTTGGATTCTATTTACGATTTTTTTTACTGTGATTATTATTTTTTATAAAAGTGAGTACTTTTTGTACAATAAATCAAAAATGAGGTAAAATTTAAAAAATAAATTGTGAAGCAGAGTTACAATAATTAAGTGCATTATTTTCAATTTCTGTAAATTTATATTTGGGTATTGTAAATTTGTATTTATTCATTGTAAATCTTTTTACAATTATTGTAAATTCTTTTTCGAATATTGTAAATTCTTTTTCGATTATTGTAAATTCTTTTTCGAATATTGTAAATTCTTTTTCGAATATTGTAAATTTTTTTTCGATTATTGTAAATTCTTTTTCGATCATTGTAAATTCTTTTTCAATTATTGTAAATTTATTCCTCCTTATATTATTTTAGTTTATTGCAATTTTATTTTTAGTCTTCATAATTTAATAATTTCGTCTTCTTAATTTTTTTTGCAATTATTAAAACGTTTTTCTAATTATCGTCACTTTTTTATTTATTGCAGCTTTGAGTTTTATCATTTAATTATTACTATCATTTAGTTATTCAATTTAAAAGAAAACCAAATAGATAAATTGTTTCCTTCCTTTGAAAAACGTATTTCAACAGGTAACAAAATTAAGTATTTAAATAAATTTTAATTCGAAAATCGATTTGTTCAAGTCAAACTTAACTCAATGACTTTTAATTGATGTGTTTCATAGTCTTATGTATTCTAAAATTTAACGAGTTCAAGGATAAATTTTTACCTTAACAACTTTCAACAAGCTCTAACAAATTATTTCTACAATGTTATTATACAATTATCTTCAATTCTTAAAAAAATATTACACTATTATAAGCGTTGTAACATGTTTTTCAAAGTTTTTTCTTTTTTCTTATTTTTCTTATTTTTTATTATTCTTACTTTTCTTATTTTTCTTATTTTTTATTCTTGCTTTTCTTATTTTTCTTATTTTTTATTATTCTTACTTTTCTTACTTTTCTTATTTTTTATTATTCTTACTTTTTTTATTTTCGTTAATAATTATTTTGTAATTATTTAGATTCAAATCTACATAGTATCCGGAAATTTACGTTACACAATAATCCTTTTATAATCCGATGATACAAAAATGTTACACAATATTTCACATAATTCTTTAATATTCCTAAATATAAGGAATAAACAACCATGAAAAGTAAAATATAAAAATGTAGAAAATAAAAAAATAAGATAAGAAAAATAAAAAAAATAAGATAAGAAAAATAAAAAAAAATAACATAAGAAAAATAGAAAAATAAAATAAAATAAGAAAAATGAAAATAAATAAATAAATAAAAAAGAATTAAATAAAATCAAAATATTGATACAAAATAGAACATAAAGTTTAATCAGAATAATTTTATTACATTTTGTTTTGTAAATTTTGAGTTAAAAAAATCAAATTAGAAATCAAATTGTAAAAAAATGGTTAAATTAATAGCTAATTAGAAAAGAAAGTTAAAAAATTGAATTAAGAATAATTTTGTCATTAATAGAAATTGCACTTTCTAAATCACCCTTGACATACTTTTAAATTTTTCCTCATTTGTTCCATTTTTATTAGAAATGCTGAATGAAAACAATTTTCAAAATCATAGAAAGTCACAAATTCAAAGTAAGTATTTACTAATAAATTAAAAATAATCTGAATAAAATTCTGTATCGACGAAATGTATAAATTAAAATGATAAAAAATCCTATAAATTAAGATTACAAAAATCGACAAAAGTATACTCTTTAAAATACAATTACAAACGTCGTACAAATTAAAGTCATACAGTATAAATTAAAATTATAGTATAAATGAAAATTATAGTATAAATTAAAATCATAAACATAAATTCCATAAAAGCATAAACATAAATTTTATAAAATTATAAACAGCCCATAAATGAAGACACCAAGCACTGACTAAAATAGTGTAAATTAAAAAAATTGCACAAATTACTTAAATCTTTTATAAACAATTAAATTTCCTTACTGGGATTGGACTCGGCTTGAATGGTCGTATACGGCTTGGCGAAAACTTGTGCTTGAAAAACAAATAACGCACAGACTGAGCAAACGGCAAAAAAGGCAAGAGACATCTTGAACATATTTGAGGAAAGTTTAGTAACTTATGTATTTGCAAGATCAAAAGACTAAATGCAAATAATACTACAACGCTCTTTTAAAGACAAAAAGTAAGGCAAGTGGTTGGGAAGTCCCCCTCGAATCGCATTAGGTTCGTTAATATTTCCTTCGTCATGCAGTTTGAATGACAAAAATTGGCGTTATTTGTAAAGAATTGCGATCCCTATACAGTAAAACATAATTGCTATCAGTCTACAAATTCCACGAATGAATATAATAATTTAATGACGGAAGCGAACGTTTTAACTAAAAAATGCGCCACTCTTATCGTAAATTCAATTATTTAAACATTTTTAAACAAAGAATAAAAAATTCAAACACAAAACCCGATTTTCTGATTAACAAAATCTAATCTTATATCTTATCTGTCAGATAATGGGGTTTTTAATCAAAAAATATTACGACATTGAGATTAAATTTTTTGTTTCTTCAATCCAAAAAAAGAAACGTCTCTTTTTTTTACAAACGACACTTCTTTTACTACGTTTAAAGATTACTTTTATTTAAAACCTTATTTTATAGTAACTTATTATCGCACTTTGTAGCAAAATATTCTTTTCCGTGAAACGCCTTGAATAAATTCGAATAAACAATAATTTTCCTTATGATAATATTTACTAGATAATTTACATTTGAAAACAAATTGAAGCATTGTCGTTTTAGAAACAAAAACTGCAAATAAGCTTTTATTTCAAATGAGTCGCAATTAATTAATTAAACAGTCATGTGATTAAAAAGAATTTGTGCTTCCGAGTCGAATTCGTCTCGCTCTTTGGAATTTATTCTAAAACAGGATATAACATAATTGATTATTTCTTAACAACAAATTTATAAGTTTACAATAAATAGAAATGAAACATAAATAAAATATATTTTCAAGAAACTCACGAGACAATTGAAGGAAAAAACATTTCGAAAAACCATGATTGTAAAATTATAAAATATATTCTGTTTTGGAACAAAAATGTTGTGAATTTTAAGACTAAAATTAAACAAAATCGTCGAACTCTTCTTGAGTAAATTGAAGAAAACCAGAATATTCGTTAACATTTAAAATTCGTATCTTGATTCATTCTTTCAGAATATTCGAAAATCTTGTCTGAATATTTCTAAAAATGTATCAATTTCTAAATTTATCAATTTATCTTGCTTTTTTATCACAGTGCATAATTCGATAGTTTAACAAAATCCGTGAAAATTGCAATTTTGAAACACATTTTCCGCATAATTAAATCATCATGAATAGTGAACTGGAAAAACTCGATGTACGCCTTCTCAAAAAAATATATAAAATACGTCATTTAAATTCTATTAAACTATTTTATTCACATTTCTGCCATATAAATACTACAAGTAACATGACAATGTCCTGTTGGCAAATGATTACGTGCAGTAGTTGGCTACAAGCCATTCACTCATCATATATAAATACATGATAACAAAGTTATTCCTTGATAGTTATCTTTTATTTCATGCAATGTATTTGCACTAAACGTAAATCCATTTGTTTATCCAGGATTCACTTAATCGAGAAAAATAATTACAATAAGTTTACAAGTGAAATTATGCTAAACTGATCAGATACTTCCATTAACAATGCTTCCCTATGAGGAAGCAAAAAAGAAAAAGAGAGAGAGAGAGAAAATATTGCAAAAGCGCAAGATGAAAGTACTTTACATTGAAATAATTTTTTGTACAAAAAAAATCTTTTGAGCATTGAATGACAATACAATTTTCGACTGTCTTTAAAAAAGGTAAATAATGATGAATCACATTTGAAAAGTGAAATTAAACAGCGTAATTTCTGGTTAGTATAAAAATAAGAGCTCTTATAAAACGATGTTAGGTTGCGCTGTTTAACAAGAATCTGTAGAAAAGTAGTCTAAGTAAATTCCATTTGCACGTAATTTAATTACTTTGGAAAATTAGAGTTCAAGGGTAAATATTTTATCATTTCTTGCCCTCATTAATTTGGCAAATTCGACTAAAATTGCCGACTCCAAATTATGTTCGAATATTACTTACTACTTATCCTACAAAATCCTCGTCATTATCAATAGTCAAGAAACTGAGAAATTGAGATCACGAATTAGAATGTTGAGAAGGCGTCAATCCTCCGGGATATTCAGGACTGTGTTTTTGTTTTTTTCTCTTCTTTTCCTTCTTTCGCTTCTTTCTTGCCTCCTTCTCTTCATCGTGTCTCTTTTGCTTCTTGTGTTTCTTTTCATGTGTATCTGTACCTCCAATGTCAGTTGTAGTGGTTTCTTGTCCACCAGGAACTTCACCAGGTTTATGCTTATGCTTTTTGTGTTTATTTTTATGCTTCTTCTGAGGAGCTTGATTTATATAACGGTACTGTTCTGGGAGCTGCAAAACAAATTATGTTATTTTCATGAACAGTATGTCTTTTATTAATATTATGTTCTTTATGAATATTATGTTTTTTATGAATATTATATTTTTTATGAATATTATGTTTTTTATGAATATTATATTTTTTATGAATATTATGTTTTTTATGAACAATATAAATAAATATATAAAATAAGTATATAAAATAAAAATAAATAAATAAAATTATGCTTTTTATAAATATTATGTTTTTTTATGATAAACATTAAATATATTTTAGATCCTGACGATCAGAATTGACTGAGTCTCCTCGTTATTAGAAAAACAACTTATTTGTTCGTGTTTTTTTATTTATTAATCAAATTTATCACTTGAACTTTAATATAAATTTATTATGAATATTTATATTACAAAATAACTTACAGGGCCAGGATGAAGTCTAAAGCCAGCGAGTTGTACACTCGTCAATGGTAAAAGTTCTTTACCACAAATTGGGGGTTTATCAATCACAGATCTGAGCGAACTGTAAAATGCAACACATTAGTTAACAAAAAATAAATATAGTAAAATTACAAGTAAACAAATAGCAAATAAATTAGTTTATTGAACGAATAAAATAATAGCTCATTGAACAAATAAAACAATAATTCATTAAACAAATAAATCAACAGTTCATTAAACAAATAAATCAACATTTCATTAAACAAATAAAATAATAGTCAAAAAGGATAAATTTGCAGAACAAAGAAACTTCAAGTTCAAACAAAGTTCTTTCAATTAAGAAGATAATATTTAAGAGGATTTTTCTTTTCAAAGAAAAAGATTTTAAATTTCAAGAAGCCATTTAATAAATTAACAAATAAATTAATTAACATTAATTGAAAGAATTGGAAATAAATATTTCGTCTGGCAAACATTTACTCAAAATTCTTGAACATAACAGAAAATATTTAACGTTATTTAATCCAACAGGAATTTGAAAAGAAACTGCAAAAAAAGATTTTTCAAAATGTGTAAAATTTGGTAAATTAAAATAAAATTAACGTAGAAAGAAAATAAGAAAATAATATAAAATAAACGTAGAAAGAAAAATTTTACTACCTGGGGTTACATATTAATTAAAGATCATTTAAAAAATAGTTAAAAGATAATTAGCTAGCACGAGAATCAAGTGGTATATAATAGTCACTAAAGGATTTTTCATTATTTTCGTTCATTTACATTTCCTTTTTGTCCCGCCATAAATATTATAATAAAGACTTTTCATACCTGTTATCTTGATGGCCAGGGGTGTCGATAATTCCAGGTAAATTGGGAAGAAATGAAGATAGCTGTTCCTTGAGCTTTTTCCCACTAAATTTACTATAAGTATGCTCGAGGCTATGATAGGCCATCAAATTCGTAGCTCCTGTGAGTTCGCTCTCCCCTGAAAAATGTTTCCAATTTAGATCCAAATAATAAACAAACCTTTAATGATCAAGACATTCAAAAATCAGGACCAAAAAGACCCAAGATGAATAAAAAAGAAACGAACTAAAGCTACAAAAAGTCGAAATAAAGCTACAAAAAGTCAAAATAAAGAAATAAAAGGATACAAAAATGAACATGAAAAGTAAAAAAAAAACTAAACTTGATAATAAAAGAAAAACAAATTAAAAATACGTTGCAGAGGGCATTTAACTGATTTAACTGTTCTAAAACTTGCAGCCGCTGTTCCCATTTTTCACGCAAAAGTAAGGTTAGGTCACGGATCTCAAGTTCGATAACCTCGATAACTAGGAAGTGAAGATTAAGAATATACATACCAGGGGGTTCTTTCATTAAGTAGAAAGGCCCACTGTGGACGATGGAGGGATTTTTGCCTAGAGAAATCGTCGTTTTGAGGGTCCCGGTCGAGTCTTGACGAGAAACTACGGGGGAGCGAGCACCCCTCGGTGAAGACTTTGGTGAGTATTGCTCCACTTTGCTACGAAACTGATCGCCCATCATCATCCTCCTTCTTTACTTCATCGCACCCTTCACTATAATAATTTAATCTCGATTACGAGCTCGAGTAATGTCAAACTATGCTCTAAACAGCCAGTCTCTGTTGCCATTTACAGACAGCAACGATTATTTACTATATTATTCTCGAGTATTCGAGGCGACAATAGAACACACAAAGTACTCATGACTTTTTATTTATTTATACACTTTATCTATATGAAAATAACTATAAATCAGTACAATTGATAAGCTCTTGATGACGAAACATAAGACGCTGTACAGCTGCTTCACTTTTCGTTTCAACGATATTTTCAATAAATTTAAACAAAGTTTTATTACTTTCACTCTCTTGGATTATTTACGTTTAAACTAGCAAGCGAATCACTTTCACTAACCACACACTTCACATTGTTTTTTAATTATAACGTCTGATTATTATTTACAACGTCTTTGCTGCCGCCATGTTTGACAATCACAAATTTTGTCGGAGTAGGGGGAGGAGCAAATTTGTTTCAATTAGCCCCCACTAGGGGGCGCTGTTAAATTTGAAATTTCCCGCTTTTTCTTAAAAAAAGAAAAACAATATAAATAAAAAGAAAAAACCAACCAATATAAATAAATAAATTAAAAATGTAAAAGTGATACAAAAATGTTTGCATTTCAAATTTAATGTTCATGCAGAAATAACTTTCTGAATTAATATTAATTTCTTATAAAAAAGTTCGATGATGAAAAATAAATTAAACAAAAAACTTTTATTTGTGAAGGATTAGATAAAAGACACACATTTACATATAATAATCGTATATATTTAATATCGTATTTTTAATTTATATATTTATATATCACCCATTCAAACATATAAGTCTCTTATCTCATCTGTAATCTACATTTACAGAAGTTATCGAATAATAGATTGAATATACGAATAATATAATTATATAATAATAGATCTGCATAATTTATTTTGCTTATTTCGATTATAAGCTATATATTTTAATATAATATACATTCAGTCCACGGTACGCTCTCAACGACTTATAAGATCTTTATTTTAAAACAAATCTGTTTTAACTGATTGCAGCAAATTTATATGAACGAATAACATATTTTTTTAAAAAATAAAAGAAATAGCAACAGAGAAATGATAAATAGAAGAGAATTGAAAATATCTATCAACTCGGAGTAATTGATCATTTCCTGATGTATATATAAACAAAAATATCAAGTATATCACAAAAAAGGTATGTACGTATAAAAATATATAAAAAAGTATACTCACAAAAATATGAGTAGATATATAACAAAATATAAAATAAGATAAATATGTATATAAAACAAATACAATAAAAAAATACACAAAAATGACAACTACAAAATACAAAAAATAAATAACTACAAAATACAAAAAATAAATAACTATAAAATACAAAAAATAAATAACTATAAAATACAAAAAAATAAATAACTACAAAATACAAAAAATAAATAACTATAAAAGTACAAAAAATAAATAGCTATTAAAAATAAAAAAAACAAAATAAATAACTATAAAAATTTTAAAAAATTCATTTGTAAAGGTATTTTTGGAGCTTTAATAAATTTATTTAAAAAAATAAATAAATTATTTAAAATACCTACAAAACTTGTGTAAACAGTTCACAAAGATTATTAGGAAAGTAAATTTCTTTGCTATATTTAAATTAAGGAGATACTTAAATTAAACTACTCGCTATTTTATCGACAAGCTATTGATCTATAAAGCTTAAGTCTCGCACCGTAATCTAAGGATAAGGTATGATAATGCGATGTGACCTCTTCCTAATGAGCGATCTGTGGAATTTGAAGAAATTTAGAAGTGTTACACGTCCGCTACGTATAAATACTTCATTAATAAAGCTATAATTGTCAATTAATGAGAATATTCATTAGCTGATGTTTAAGATCACTATATGGGACCTGGAACCGAAGCAAAACGTTATTAATATAATTAACAAATTTATTCCTTTAAAAAACAGGTAAATTAAAAAAATAGCCCAAGGTAAATTAACAAGAGAATTTAAAATTAAAGGAAAATATAATTTTAGAAACTTGCATTTTCACATTTTCTAATTTACTTAGAATCTTCTGTCAAATCTTTTGTAGAATTTTTTATAGGGTTTGTCATAGAATCCTCTATGCAATCCTGAATTGAATCTCTTCAGAATCTCATAGAATTTTGTAGAATCTTGTAAAATCTTATAAAACCGTATAGAATCTTGTAAAATATTATAGAACCATATAAAATCTAATAAAATCTTCTAGGCAATCGTTAATTGAATCTCTTCAGAATCTCATAGAATTTTATAGAATCTTATAAAATCGT
>WNHD01000133.1:31922-108331 GCA_011057455.1 Ganaspis sp. Gsp50 | reverse complement strand
TATAGAACTTTATAAAATCTAATAAAATCTTCTAGGCAATCGTTAATTGAATCTCTTCAGAATCTCATAGAATTTTATAGAATCTTATAAAATCTTATAAAATCGAATAGAAACTTGTAAAATCTTATAGAACTTTATAAAATCTTATAAAATCTTATAAAATCTAAAAGAATCTTCTAGGCAATCGTGAATTGAATCTCTTGAGAATCTCATAGAATTTTATAGAATTTTATAAAATCTTATAAAATCGTATAGAATCTTGTAAAATGTTAAAGAAATTTATAAAATCTTATAAAATTGTATAAAATCTTGTAAAATCTTATAAAATCTAAAACAATCTTTTACGCAATCCTTAATTGAATCTCTTCAGAATCTCATAGAATTTTATAAAATCTTATAAAATCTTGTACGCAATCTGTAATTGAATCTCTTCCAAAATCTCATAGAATCTTATAAAATCTAATAAAATCGTCTACGCAATCCTTAATTGAATCTCTTCAGAATCTCATAGAATTTTATAGAATCTTATAAAATCTTGTACGCAATCGTTAATTGAATTTCTTTAGAATCTCATAGAATCTTATAAAATCTAATAAAATCTTCTACGCAATCCTTAATTGAATCTCTTCAGAATCTCATAGAATTTTATAGAATCTTATAAAATCGAATAGAATCTTGTAAAATTTTATAAAATCTAAAAGAATCTTCTACGCAATCTCTTTATAATCTTATAGAATTTTATAGAATCTTATAGAATCTTATAAAATCTAAAAGAATCTACTGCGCAATCCTTAATTGAGTCTCTTCAGAATTTCATAGAATCTTATAGAATCTTATAAAATCGTATAGAATCTTGTAAAATTTTATAGAAATTTATAAAATCTTATAAAATCGTACAGAATCTTGTAAAATCTTATAAAATCTAAAACAATCTTCTACGCAATCTCTTCAGAATCTCATAGAATTTTATAGAATCTTATAAAATCTTATAAAATCATGTAGAATCTTACAAAATCTTGTAAGCAATCGTTAATTGAATCTCTTCAGAATCTCATAGAATCTTATAAAATCTTATAAAATCGTATAGAAACTTGTAAAATCTTATAAAATCTAATAAAATCTTCTACGCAATCCTTAATTGAATCTCTTCAGAATCTTATAGAATTTTATAGAATCTTATAAAATCTTGTATGCAATTGCTATTTGAATCTCTTCAGAATCTCATAGAATCTTATAAAATCTTATAAAATCGTATAGAATCTTGTAAAATCTTGTAAAATCTTATAAAATCAAAAAAAATCTTCTGCGCAATCCTTAATTGAATCTCTTCAAAATGCCAAAGGAAATTATAAAATCTTATAAAATCTTATAAAACCTTGTAGAATCAGGCAGAATCTTAGAAAATCCTACAGAATCCTCCACAGAATCTTTACATTAAAATCCAACAAAATCTTCTATGCAATAGAAATTCCAGACGAAAAAATTGAAAAAAAGGCCAAAGTAAAACTGTAAAGAATACCTGAAAGAAATCTGAAAATGTTTTCTATTCAGTTCTAGATCCCAAGACTGAATTGAATTTCAAGTGCTATCACTCGTATTCAGTCTGCGAATGGAAACATGCGTGATTTTTCGATTGCGAGTAAATAGTAATAATTTACGTAAATCTCCAGTAAAAAGCTCTATTGCCGCCTAGTATTTTTGCTGTCCCTGGAGCCCTCTGCGGAAGATTCAGGATACTCTCGATCCTTGTATTCTCGATGATGATCACGAGGTTCAGTGTCTCTGCGATCCCTCTGCGATCTCTGTCCTCGATATTTTCTGTTTCTACCATCACCGTGGAAGTTTCTTCCCTCATCCACAAAAAATCTGTGTCTATGAGAGGACGAATAGGTCGACGAATTATCAGATTTCACCGATCCGTGACGAAGTTGGGGCAAAACAGTGTTAGTCGATTCTGGCTCACGATCCTGTCTTTCGCCACGGCCTCTTCCGTTACGATGGTAGTCGGAATTATGATCGAAGCTGAAATCATTTGCTATTATCAAAAATATTGAAATGTAGATCACTGGGATTTACTTTATTAATTGAAATTTACTTTATTAGTTGAAATTTACTTTATTAGTTGAAATTTACTTTATTAATTAAAATTTACTTTATCATTTGAAATCCACTTTATTAATTGAAATATAATTTTTATTCTTCTACAAGAAATTTTTTATAATTTTAAAGAAGATGAAAAATAATTTGTTTATAAAATTATTCAGAGACTTTAATATAACAGCAAACCTGTGGTTTCCTCTAGAACCGCGATGCCAGTAACTTTGAGTCTGCAAGGGTGGAAATTTGTGGGAATTGTGCTCATCTCCTTCACCTTGAGAACTGCGATTGTGATGGGCATTATTTGATCTACGATTCCGTCCAGAGGATCCATTGCCGTTATATAGAGAAGCTTTCATTGTTGCAAGTTCCCTTCGTTGATCTTCGTTTTCTCGACGCAGTCTTTTCACCATAGCTTCTGCGTCTTCTAAACGAGTTGCTAAATCCATGCGTACAGGATCTGGACCTCCATCTACTTGAACTCCAACGTCAGTCTTTTTATCCTGAATTTCTGTGAGATCCAGCATTCTAGAAAAATTTTAGTTGTTCAAGAATATTTAAGTTGTTCAAAAATATTTTAAGTTGTTCAAGAATATTTAAGTTGTTCAAAAATGTTTTAAGTTGTTAAAAAATATTTCAACCATTTAAGATTTTTTTGAGTTTTTCTATTTAAGTCATTAAAGTCATTAAAGTCATAAAAGTTATTTTAGTATAAAGAAATAGCAGAATAGTATATTTAAGACTATTCTAGTTATTCTAGTTTTCTAGTTCTAGTATTTCTAGTATATTTAAGACTTTCGAGTATAACAATTACAATCATAATGAATGTGATAACACAATAAATCATGAATTCACATAAGTGAATAATTGTAATAAAAAGATTGTGTAATATTGAAGAAAGTTCAGTAAAATCTACAAACTTTTTCTGTTTCTCGATTATGTCTGAGAGATATAAATTTTGTCTTTTTGCCTCAGTCAGAGACGTCTTGATGTCCTGAAGATCTTTTTCCAGAAGTTCAACCTGGAGGGGAGTAATGTTAACGCACGACGGGCTTCCCTGAAAAATTAAATTAATTTTATATGAATTTAAATTCGTGGAAGAGAAACGCCGTCATTAAATAATCGCTGTACAATAATATTTAGTATTAGAAAACCTTTTGTTTTCATCTTTTTGTGAAACCTTTGGTTTCAATTTAATTAAAATATTATTAAATTTGAAATTAATTTATATGACTTCTTCATTACAATCACTTCTTTACCTTTGGTTTCACGAACCCGTTTCCACTGTCTTCAGGAGAAGAGACAGGACTCGATCCTTTTGAAAAAACCAGTTGAAACTGCAAATCTGAAAAAAGTTAAATCAGTTTTTAATAAAGCTTGTTTTAAATTTCTGTTGAAAAGGTAAATTGAAACTTTGTTAAATTGTTTGTTTAACTGTTTTGTTTGTTTAACTGTTTTGTTAGTTTAACTGTTTTGTTAGTTTAACTGTTTTGTTTAATTGATTAACTGTTTTGTTTAACTATTAGAAAAAACGTCCTTATAGTATTCTTATTTATATTTTCAAATTATTTACTTATTTATTATTTATATTTATATTCATATCACAATTTTTATAATCTTCATTTTCCTCCTAAAGAAGAGAATCGATCTAAATGTAAAGAAATCTTGAATAATAGTTTGAAACTTTAAAGTCCACTGAAAGATAGAAAATTTAAGAAAATGGAAAGCGAATAAAACGAATTTGTCATCGATTTGTTAAGAAACGAAGTATTTGAGACAAAAATTGAAAATACTTTACCCCTGTTACGTTGGCGCAAGGTTTCAACTTCCTGATGAAGAGCAACTAAAGTAGCTTGATGTTGTTCTTGCAAAAATTTCATATTTTGTTCCAATTGAGCCGTTCTGTCACCATTCAACCTCTGCTGACGAGTTTGAACAGTGCTTTCATTTCTGGCTGGTAAGCTCACAAGTTCCGGTGGCGCTTTTTTACCCTAAAATAATTACCAAGCATAAAAAAATCGATCTAATAATCATCCATATATTTTTTAAAAATAATCACAAAATCGCATTTTTCAAAAACAATTACAAAATCTCATTTTTCAGAAATAATTACAAAATCGCATTTTTCAAGAATAATTAAAAAATCTTATCTTTTAAAATTGAAAAGAAAATGTTTTACAAAATCGTTTTTAAAGTGAGAAGAAAAATTAATAAATAAATAAACTAAATCGCACGTTCTTGGATAATACTAAAAAAAACAATTTTGATGATTCAAAGAATATTTATTCCAAAAAAAATTACAGACTCAATTATTTTAAATTCTGTAATATTTTGTGTAATCATTGAAAATGCTTGAAAATATTGGAAATGTTGGGAATAAATAAAATTGATAAATGAACCATGAAGAATTCAAGATTTGAGAGAATCTTGTCAAGAAAAATGACAGTTTATTTAAAGAGTTGGTTTCTTTTGTTGATTGGAAAGTTGCACTTACTTGAGAAAAAGGTACAGTCGGAAGTTTGACCAACACTTTTGAAGTCATGATGATTTTAAAATAATAATCCTTTGAAAAGAAACCTCCTTCCCTCAAGAGGGTCTATTTATGCAAATTTTGCAAAATCCAATTTATCCCGAACTGCAAAAAAGGGAAATTATTTTAGAAAAATATATTATTGCGGAGAAAGCAGCTTATTATAAAGAAGTACCTTATGACAAAAAGTACCTTATGACAAAAAGTACCTTTTTACAAACAGTACTTTGTGACAAACAGTACTTTGTGACAAAAAGTACTTTGTGACAAAAAGTACTTTGTGACAAAAAGTACCTTTTTACAAACAGTACTTTGCGACAAAAAGTTCTTTGTGATAGAAATTACTTTGTAACAAAAAGTACTTAGTGACAAAAAGTACCTTGTGACAAAAAGTACCTTAAATAAAAAGTATCTTATTACAAAAAATACCTTCTTAAATTAAAAGCACATTAATGACTACAAGTCACGAAAATGATAAAATGACAAAAAGTGTAGTACCCAGAAAATGTATACTTCAAAAACGAAAAACGATCAAACAGCCTAATAGACATATTTTCATGAAATAAAAGAAAATCATGCCGGTTTTTAATTACACATTTAATTTACTCGCCAAGAATCGCACATTTTCAAAAAATGCCTATTCAACTATAATTCAAATTAGATAATAATAATTTACATTTACGAAAAGAATTTCATGTCTTTTAAAGAGTGTATTTTAATTTTGCGTCGAGATTAAAAACGAGGACACGTCGAGCATTAAGGAATTTCGGAAAAAACATAGCACTTTATCAAATTGGAATGAAATTTGAAAGCTGTTAAAGGGGCTAAGAAATGCAAATAACGTACACTGGTTTGTTGTCGATCAAAGAATAAATCAAAATGACGATTTCAAATATAACATGCTACTTTTACGAAACTTTGAAAGCTCACCGTAGTCGGTTTTGCAGAGCGGAAGAACGAAGAAGCCGGGAGTATTGATCGAGGCGGGGAGTGCTTACTTCTCGATGGCCGCACCCACTTGTTTTAATTTTATAAATTTTTTACTTATTATTATTTACTAATAATTGCCACAAACAATTCTAGCGAAAGATAATCACAAATTAATAAAAACGCCGCATTTAAACACAGGAGACACGTTCAAAATGTTATTTCTCGTAAATAGGGTTCATTTTTTTTTAAATATAAATTTGAGGTTTTTTCTATTTATTCCATATATGTTTAATTTCAAAAGATTATATCATATATGTTTCAAACTCTAGCATTGAAGATAAGATTTTTGAAATACATTTGGAAAATTTGAATAAAAGTGAATAAGAAAAGTAAAAATTATTTTGGTTTTGTAATAAATTTTTAGTTTCGTTTGATAATATCGAGAAATACGAATATTTGTAGTACATATAATTTAGAGTTTTATTGATTTGATAATATGTTTGCTATAATAATAATAATTCAAAAAACTTAAGTGAATTGGAACTTGATAAATATAAAATTTACTACAAAAAATTACGATAATAATAATTAATAATTATTCTTTTTCGAATAACCAATTACGAATATTTTGTCATTTTATGGGCTAGATGTTTATTTTTCAAGTAAATAAATCTTATAAATAACGAGTAATTAATTCAATAATTCTGAAGATTTACAAGAAATTATTTTAGCTCTCAAATATAATAAAAACAATCTTGTTCATATTCCCTTGAATTATTGTTATATAATGTTGATAATTCTTTTGATATTTTTATAATCTTTTGATATTTTAGTCATCTTTTGATATTTTTATAATCTTTTGATATTTTTATGATCTGTTGATTTTTATATAATCTTTTGATATTTTTATAATCTTTTGATATTTTTATAATCTTTTGATATTTTTATAATCTTTTGATTTTTATATAATCTTTTGATATTTTTATAATCTTTTGATATTTTTATAATCTTTTGATATTTTTATAATATTTTGACAATTAGTTTCATACAGAATTTGTTCGAAACACAAACATTTATAAATCAATTTAACTGAAAATGAACAATAAAATTTACTCCAAAAAATTACAATGTCAAATACTAACATTTTTCCTCTTAGTAAATTATGAACAAAATTTTAAAAACAAATTGTAACATTGCGGTTAAAAAATTTATAATTCAATTAATGAAACAAATTGTAACATTCTATAAACTGAATTTATCATTTTAAACAATAAACATTGTACATTCAACGTTTTTGACAAAGGCAATCTCAAATTTGCATTTTGTTTGTTTTCTGACATTTTTCCAAGAGTTAAAGATTCTATATAAATATATAGAATAAAAATTCTAAATATTCAGAAACTAAATTTCGCATTTTTGAAAATAAAACAAATTTTGAAATACACGTTCCAATTTCTTTTTCAAATAATCGATTCTACTCAAGTTACGGAATTCCTTATCTTTAGCAATTGTATTTTTTACTTTCGTTTTCAACTCTTTTTAATTTTAATACCTTTCATTTTTAAAACACGTAAAATATTCGATTAAAACATATTTCGACAGATTCTTCTGTTTACTTGATAATTCAAGTAGTTCGATCGATTTTAACTTCATGGAAGTTAAAAATTGAAAAAGAATTCTAAAAGGTAAAGAGTTTTATAAAAAACGGGGGGTAGAAACGACTTCAAGTCAATAATTTTAATACCGTTAACTGACATTGACCGGCATCAACAACAAAAACTAACCTTCGGCTCAAAACAAACCCCGTATCAACCAACTAACATCCTGTTTCGTTTATGTAGTTGTTTCGCCGTAAATTACTTCTCCAGCAGTCCGTCCTGGTCCTTGGACTTTTGTTCCTTGCGTCCGTCGATTTTAATTTTGATAATTGATTATGACAGAATATCGCCAGCATTAACTTTCTTATCAGTGTACACAAATTTTATACGATTATTTATTATGAAAATCGACGGACACGAGTATTTACACTCATGAGCAAGGGGCTTTTGGAGTGGAAACATAACCATAAAAAGGATGTCAAACTTTATGAAATCCCTGCAGTTTGGCTATCTAAAAAATAAAGAAAAAGAGGGTTTCTTCTTCTCCGATGACGAAGAGGACGATTTTGATTTTAAGGTATTTTCGTTTGTATTTTTCCTTTTGATTTCCACTTATGAAAAACGTCCCCAATTTCTGAAATTTAAACAATTTGGATTAGAAATTCAAACTCGGTTTTTGACAATTCAATATGTGATCAATTTTTGGTAAATAAAGCAGTTTCGGATTTTTTAAAATACATCATCGTTTATATATCCTGTATATTCTTGAGTTTCTGTATAATTAAAATCCTTACCTTTCTGTGTAATCGATAATATCTTTACCTTTCTGTATAATATCTTTACATTTTTTATTTACATTTTTTATTTTGTCTAGTCAATAATCTTAACTTTCTGTATATAAATTAAATTCTCCTTAATCTTAACTTTCTGTATAAATTAAATTCTTCTTAATATTAAAATCTCCTTAATATTAAATTCTCCTTAATATTAAATTCTCCTTAATATAAATTTCTCCTTAATATTAAAGTCTCCTGAATATTAAATTCTCCTTAATGTTAAATTGTCCTTAATATTTCAATTATATAAATATTTTAAATCCAGTATTTGGATAATTATTTAAACTCCTTATAATTCGAGTATTCTGACTAAATGTTTTAAAAATTATTTGCTTTCTTGTAAAATAATAAAATAGTTAAAATCATTCGCAGATTTGCACTCAGTAGGCTAATTTTTCTGAAATTTCTTTTTCTGATCACAGTACATTCCGGCAAATCAGCTAAAAAACATAATAAAGGATGTGAGAAGGCAGAAAGCAAAAACCGAAGAAGAAAACGCGTGGGCTTCGTTTGTTGAAAAACAAGATGTAGAACAATTGTATTATCGTCTAAATGAAATAGATCCAAATTTACATAATGCCAATTGCTTTGCTCCAAAAAGTTTGGAAGACTCAGAACATTTACGTTGGGAAGACAATATTTTTCCAGAGGTAAATTAACATAAATTGTAGATATAAATAGCTAAATTACTAACAGAATCGCTAAAAAATAGAAATAGCCTAATTCCTAACAAAATCGATAAAAAATATAAATAGCCTAATTACTAACAGAATCGCTAAAAAATATAAATAGACAAATTACTAACAGAAACGCTAAAAAATATAAATAGCCAAATTACTAACAGAAACGCTAAAAAAATAGAAATAGCCAAATTACTAACAGAAACGCTCAAAAATAAAAATAGCCAAATTACTAACAGAAACGCTAAAAAATAGAAATAGCCAAATTACTAACAGAATCGCTAAAAATAAAAAAGTACTAAAATTACTAAAGTAGTTACTAAAATTGTTACTAAAATAGTTACTAAAATAGTTACTAAAATACTTAATAAAATAGCTACTAAAATCTCAAAATTGCCAAATCAATGCAGAATTAAAAAAACTCAGTCCACAATTTTTTTTAGGAATCACTGAATAAAAAGAGTCACCTACTGAAAGATAACGGAGCGGGCAGTACAAATTTTCTTTTAACAATTCCCGAGGAAGATTTAATTACCGGTTGCAACAAATCAACAGATGTGAAAGATCGGACTAGAAGTAACGCCAGGAAGCCTTCATCAGCGCCTGGAATAAAACGAAGAAAAGATCATTCAAAAAGACTGATTCGTGCAATAAACGATCTTGATTATAATTCCACTCCGGAATTTAGTCCAGATCGACTGAGCGATAAGGAAGAAATTATTTACGTAAGACCAGATCCAACGATAGTTGCAAAAATTTTAGGAACTCAAAAGAAAATTTCCGAGGTCCTGGATGAAATTGCATTCAGACTTGGGAGAATTCCGCTTCCGGATGGTGACAGGGATCTTCATAGAAGACAACAGAGGGTGATGGAATTTTCCATAAGATTTGCGAGGAATTATTTGTACGATCTTGGAAGGCAGGTTGGTGAAATTCGAAGACACATCAATGCCATTTCACCGGGTGTGAGGAAAAAAATTGGCAGAAGAGGAGTCACGTTTCATGTTCAGGTGATTGAACAAAAATTGGCAACTGCTCATCAACTTTTACTGCAAGCGTTGAGTGCGTATTGTAAACATATTCCCAGTTCGGTTCTCAAAGGGCATCCAGGAAAGTTGAAGGAGATTCTGCAGATTGTCGTCGATCTCAAAGATTTCTGCGAGAAGATTCATCTTGCTCCGGATTGTATTGGATCTGGAGATATGGAACGTTTACCTCTGGTGAGAGAAAATTTTTAATTATAAATATATTAATTGACCTTCTTGATTATAATCGTTTAAATTAAAATGTTAAAAAATGATTTATTTTTAAATTTAAAAATGAATTTAAATTCTGCAGGATTTTTAAATTTAAAATGAAATAAATTCTGGAGAATTTTTAAATTTAAAATGAAATAAATTCTGCAGAATTTTTAAATTTAAAATGAAATAAATTCTGCAGAACTTTTAAATTTAAAAATGAAATAAATTCTGCAGAATTTTTATTAGCTCTTTTTTTATAGGGGAAAGAAACGGATAACAAGTGCAGTGCAATTTTATCGAAATTACGATTAAGTTCTGATGAATCTCCGCTGATAAGTCACACAACCAGATCACCTGCTGCAACAACAATGAGAAGCAAACGACGAAACGTTCGAAAACAGGTTGCAAATCGATTCAATATGTACAACATGGAAATGCGGTTGCCAAAAAATCAACCTAACAGACGAACAAGTAATGTATTAGTTTTTAAAAATTGCAAATAATTGATTGCGTTGTAATTAAAATTCAAAAATAATTTTCCAAGTAAACATTAGACAATTTAAATGACAAAAAGAAACCTTGGGAGGTGATTTAAATTCTTTCAGAGGTAATTTAAATTCTTTCGGAGGTAATTTAAATTCTTTCGGAGATAATTTATATTCTTTTGAAGATAATTTAAATTCTTGAAGGTAACTTTGATGAAGAATGTTTAAAAAATAATATTACTAAACATTGTTTGAGGATGTTACTAGAAAATATTTCAAAGATATTCTTGAAGAATATTTTCAAGTATTATCTACTTTTCAGAATCTTTTGCCCAGAAAGAAAAAAGGAAAAACAACATTAGTGTTTTGAAAAATAATCGGCCACCAACACCAGAATTGACGCATCCTAGTCCTGTCGATTGTAAATCTAAGGAAGAGATGAGAAACGGAGTTCATAAGATTGTTATTCCTCCGAAAGAAGATGACATCAAGACAATAATGGAGATTATACCAAGTGACTCGGAAACTGTAAGAATTCGAAAATTTTCCTTAATTTACAAAAAGTCTTTTCTGTCAAAATATTCTCTAACTAAATATTGTCTAATTAAATATTCTCTAACTAATTATTGTCTGATTAGATATTCTCTAACTAACTATTGTCTAATTAAATATTCTCTAACTAACTATTGTTTAATTAAATATTTTCTAACTAAATATTGTCTAATTAAATATTCTCTAACTAAATATTGTCTAATTAAATATTCTCTAACTATTGTCTAATTAAATATTCTCTAACTAAAGATTGTATAATTAAGTATTCTCTAACTAGATATTATCTGATTAACTATTCTCTGACTAAATATTATAAAACTAAATATTATCTAATTAAATATTCCTGAAAAATTATTTCAGTGCAGCAGTATCGGTCAAGAGAAATATGAAATCTTAGATAAAAATTCTAGAGTGAAAAAATTACCTCAAAATTTCAAAAATTTCGAGAAATCTGGCAGATTTGGTGACGTTTCGGATGATGAAGAGTTGAGTGAGAAAACTTCTGAGGTCGTTGAAGAAAATTTGTCTAATTTAGTGCCTGTGATTGCAGATTTAATGTCCTTGATTAGAAGCAATGTGAGTGCTTTTATCGTCATCTGAAAAAGAAGATTAATTTCTCAAGATTTTAATTATTGAATTTATTATTAAAATAAATAAATATTGAATATGAATGAATATTGAATATGAAATATTGAATTATTGAATTTTCATTTTTAAACTGTAAAAATTTGATTGTAAAATATATGCAAAATTCTGCTTCTTATTCTTTTATATATTTATATATATTTATTCTTTTATATGTTTATATATATTTATTCTTTTAAATATTTGTATTCGATTTTTAAACGATTGTATTTCAATGTTTTATTTATTTTATTTCCAGTCGAAAGATTCAGAGAATAAATCGCAGTCGACAGTACCCATAGAAACGCTTTTAGAAATTATTCAAAAGTACCAAAAAAGCACTGGATTGAAAGAGAAATCGAAAAGTACAGATAGTCCAAGAACAAGTTCTAAAAATAAAAATGGAGCAAGATTGGGTTACAAAAATGGAGAAGAAACGGGTTTCAAAAATGGAGAACAATCAATTTGTAAAAATGGAGAACAATCAATTTGTAAAAATGGAGAACAATTAGTATATAAAAATAGAGAACAATTCGGTTACAAAAATGAAGTACGATCGGGTTCAAAAAATATGCAGTTACTTTGTCTTCAATCTGAAGAAGATTATAAAATTCCTAGTAAATTTAGCGACGCGTCTTGTCAAGCCAACGAGGATTATTTGAGAGAAAAAAGAAAAGTAAGAAATTAAAATTAACAGGCTTTGAAAATTGTATGGGGTAATTATACTCAAGTAATAAGCTCGTGATTTATAATTTTTGTGTAACTTATATTTTTACAGGCAAGGCTGATTGATTTAAAAGTTTCGGATCATTTAGAGTCACGACTTTTAGAGTACAAACAATTGTATCAATCTGTAACAGAATCTAGTCAAATGTATTGTAATCACACGCAGAATAAACCTTGGGACATTGTAGCTTGGTAAGTAAAAATAATTGTTAATTTTCCTATTTTTATAGAACTGATATTTTGAAAACGTAATACAAATAACAAAACATGTCTTGTTACTTTCTTAATTGGAAATTATATATATCGATTGTAATCGATATATATATAAATTGTATTTTAATAATACAAATTTGGAGTGTTTTAAAAGTGAATCAATAATCATTAATCAATTAATCAATAAATGATTAATAAACACATAAATTAAAATTTGAATAAATCAACATTTAGGTGAATTAAAGTTTTCACTGATCGAAATAAGCGAGATGAAGGAAAAACTATTATAAAATAAAACCTTTCTAATTTCACAGGGTTTCTGATCAACTTGTAAACGAATTAATTGTCGATTTGTCGAAAGAACTACAGATGGACGATGTAATTAAGAAACTGTTTGAGCTGGAATTTCAAGAATTATAATTAATAGGTAATGTAAAAATGTGAAGAATATACACCTGAGAGAAGAAAGTGTCTTTATAATAATTTATACCTGGGCAGTACTTTTGTAAATATATGAAACTTTTAATCTACAAAATGTGTTTTATAAATTATTTCTTAAACACCACATGAGCAATAATTTAAAAGTAATTATTAAAAACAAAAAACATACCTTTCGTTGACTATTTTTCTATCAAGCTATGCAAATTTATATATACATATCTACCTTTTGCATTAATTTACCATTTTCTTCCTACTTCCTCTTACTATAAAAACTCTTCTTGATACATATTTAATAAATTAACATTTTTCACTATATTCTTCCTTTAGTGTACTTTTTTAAAATATTTTCTCTTTCTGTGAAGAGGTTTACAAATTTTCACGTTCATTCCAGAACCAAACAGATAAACATTACATCACTTTTTCGATACTTGCACTAACTCTGATAAACAATTCGTGTTTGCTGATGATTATTGTAACATATTTTCTGTAAAAAGGAGATAAAAAGTGAATTTTAAACAACAATTTTTTGCTTTTCTTTTACGTCTGTTTACATTCACACGTGCTCAAGTGAGAAAACTTACAAATTGATCACGTGATCTTAAAATTAAAATTCCTTCTTTAATACCAATTTACAAATAATTATTGTATTACTAGGCTACAATATATTATGTCAAGTAATACATTGATTAATTTGCGTTACTTTAAGCTTATTTTTACTTAATTAAAGTTAAAAAAGCATTTGTTATTTATAATGAAAAATAAGTTTTTCCAAACTTGAGTAAGCAATGCGCATGCGCACCAGTTTTGACAGATGGGAAAACCATTAAAACTGGAATGTTTGGATTAAAATTGATTTAAAATAAATTGTGACATTAAATTGAGACAAATTATCTATTAAAATGTTTATTAAACCATTTAAAGTCAAATCGAATAATCAGCTAAAAGGATCTGAAAGGTAAGTAACTTGAAGATAATAAAATAGTAAACATAACCTAAAAGATGTCTAAAAAACATAATGTTTTTTAATCAAACATTTATTTATTAAGAATAATGTATATATTTGTTTATATATATTGTTGTTACTGCTTCTTAGGACTTTTATAAATAAATGTTATTCTTTAATCTTATCATTGAAAATATCAGCAATTAACTAAAAACAATTCTAAAGTAAATTATTGTATCTTCAAAATTTAACAATTATGTCAATAATGACTATTTTTTACACATTCTTTTATTTCATAATTTATATTATTTACTGCCTTCAACTCTTATTTAAATTGTTTTTTATATTTAATGTATTCTAATCATTGTTCTTTTTACTTTTGTTACTTTCTTTTGAAAATTTGATGTAATTACGACCAATTAACTACAATTTTTATTGTTTTCTTTCCTGTGCATTGTTTATCGTTGCATTGTTTCCAATATATTTCATTTCTTAATTCCATTTTATTTGCATTAATAGAAGGAAGCTGTGTGAAGAAATACTCCAAGCCTTTCCAAAATTAAAGGAGGAAGAGGTACAGAATTTATTTAAAAAAAAGGATTTCAATAGTGTAATGAAAGTTGTCACCCACAATGGTAACGTGGTGAAAATTTATTGCACTGCCAAAATTCCAATGTTTTTACATTTTGACTTGCCACATTTACAAGGATATCTTCCTACAATTTACACATTATGGCAACATCCAGACTTAATGTACAATTTTACAACTCGATCTATGGTAATTCCAAAATTATTAAACGGCGCAGACTTAATGATCCCTGGATTGGTTTTAGAAGGTCCAGCGACTCCTTATTCCTTCGGAAAATTGAAAAAAGGAACTCCAGTTTCTGTAAATACCGAAGACAATAAGGTGAACCTAATTTTTGTAATTTAATTATATTTAATTATACATTTTGTCATTTATTTTTATAAAAGTCTTATATCCTTCTATTATTGTATTATTTTTATTACACTCTCGTTTTTAATGAGAAATGTAATTTAAAATTCGGAAAGAAAATGTAAAAAAATATCTTCAGTTATAATATAATTATGATTATTATAATTATCATGATATTGTATATTTAATATTTAATTTTGTATATATTTCATTTATATATTTTGTATATTGCAGGCACCTTTTGCAGTTGGATTAAGTGCTTTGTCCAGTGAAGACATGTATATGTGTGGAGGTCGAGGAAAATGCGTAGAAATTATTCACGTGATTGGAGACACTCTTTGCCAACTACTGGATAAACCTTTAACTAGGCCTGAATTGGGTAAACCAATCACAGTAGATTCAATTACTGACGAATCTGAAAAAGAAAATCTTTCCGAAAAGATAGCAGATTCGAGTAAAGACTTTGAGAAATCTCTTTGTAGCGATTTAGAAAAGAGATTATCGACAAGCGTTGATAGCACTATTGATAGTTTACAAATAGAGGACACAAATTCGGAAAATAAAATACTTTCAGAGGTAAATAGTAAAGTTAAATTACTTTCAGGGGTAAATAGCAAAGTTAAATTACTTTCAGAGGTAAATAGCAAAGTTAAATTACTTTCAGAGGTAAATAGCAAAGTTAAATTACTTTCAGAGATAAATAGCAAAGTTAAATTACTTTCAGAGGTAAATAGTAAAGTTAAATTACTTTCAGAGAAAATGTTAAATATTTAAATATAAATATAAAATGTCAAATATTTAGATATTTTAAAATTTTTAAACTAGAAAAACTGCTATGAACTAGAACTAAAAAAATATTCAGAAAACTTTCTGTTTAGGAAAACGCAAACAAAATAGAGAATGATAACGAGAGGATAGAAGAAGAGGAAAAGAAACCATTAGATCCAGTTGAGGAAATGGATAAATTGTTGGAATATTGTTTTTTAAAGGCTTGCAAAACTTCAGTTAAAAAAGGCGACTTACCAATTCTTGCGTCAAATTTGTTTAAAAATCATGTTATGGCTGTATGTCCGCCTGGTCGGAGTTTGGATATTAAAAAGTCGAGCTATAAAAAAGTTTCTGTCTTTTTATCGAAAATGAAAGAAAAAGGATTGGTGGATACTTCAATTTTAAAAGGTGTTGAGTCCTTGCTTGCAATCAAGGTACTTTGTTCATTACATGTTTTACTTTTTTGTTCTTTTGAAGAGGTAAAATTTACATTTGGTTCTTTTAGATTAATCATCCACTGTTTAAAGAGCTTGTAATAAATGAAGAAATTCCTGTTAATCAACCGGAATCGTCAAACGCTCCAGTTATTGCTGAGTGTTATAAAGTGACATCTTATGTCGTTCCACTGCTTTCGCTATTCGGATATGAGTATGTTTAAACTCTTAATAATTGTTTTTATTATGTTTATATTATTATTTACTTTATTATTTATTTTATTATTTATTTTATTATTTATTTTATTATTTACTTTATTATTTATTTTATTATTTACTTTATTATTTATTTTATTGTTTACTTTATTATTTACTTTATTATTTATTTTATTATTTACTTTATTATTTATTTTATTATTTACTTTATTATTTATTTTATTATTTATTTAATTATGTTCTCCTTATGTTCTTCTAATTACGTTTAATTATGTTCTCCTTATGTTCTTCTAATTACGTTTAATTATATTAATCATTGTTTATAATTTGTTGTCTCTTTTTCAAAACTTCATTTTTGTTTTATTCAGTTTTTCGTTTGATGTTTTCAATCTTATCGGCAAAACAGTATTTCTTTCTGACAAAACAATAAGTTTTATTGACAAAACTATTTCTTTCCAACAAAAAAATATTTCTTATTGACAAAACAGTATTTCCTTTTGACGAATAATATTTTTTATTGACAAAACAGTCCATCTTATTGACAAAACAGTCCATCTTATTGACAAAACAGATTTTCTTATTGACTAAATAATTAGCAATGTTTTTTTAAATATAGAAAAGGCGATATAATGAAGAGAGCAGAAATTAGAAAATGTTTCACGGAATATGTAAAACGAGAAAATCTTCAAGATGGAAAGTGAGTATTTTACTGGAAAAAGTATGAAAGTAAATATTTAATACTTTTGAAATATACATTTGAAATATTTAATATTTTTGATCAACTTTTGATCAAAGCTTTTGATCATACTTTTTTGACTTTTTGTTCTTACAGGATTCTCAAAATAAATCCACAGTTAGCGGGAATTTTAAAAACGAAAGAAAATCAGGAAACATTGACAATGGAAGACGGGATAAATAAATTTATTGGAAAAATGACTCACACGCATGGAGTGACAGTCGGAGGGACAACTTCTTTTTTCACCGGAAAATTGGAACCCATTGAAATCACAGTTACGACTCGAACTAATAATAAGAAGGTGAAGAATCTATTTCTTTAACGACACATTTTTGTAACAAACAGATAAAAATAATTTAATTTATCTAAATTTTTCAAATTAACGAAAATAAATATTGAATACCTTCAACTAAATAGAATTTATGGACAAAGCCTCTTTAAATTTATTTGCTTTGAATTTTTTTCAAAACTATTTTCAATTTCTTGTCCGAAAATAAAATTTATTGTTAGATTGATTTGAGTTATTTGAGTTATTTAAACCAGTCGATTCTAAGTTATTTAAACCAGTTGATTTTAAGTTATTTCAATCAATCGATTCTAAGTTATTTAAACCAGTCGATTCTAAGTTATTCAAACCAGTTGATTCTAAGTTATTCAAACCAGTCAATTCCAAGTTATTTAAACCAGTCGATTCTAATTTATTCAAACCAAATCAAGTTATTTATATGCAATTTCAGGTGACTCTGGTGAACAATTTGGAAATGTTTGGCATAAAAATGGAAGAGTTTAGTAAAGAATGTCAAGGAATTGGAGCAAGTGCCACAGTAACGGACGTTCCTGGTAAAAAGACTCCAAGTGTTCTAGTTCAAGGCAATCAAGTTTTATACGTTTACAAATTACTTACCGGTAAAGATGATTTATTAAAAAATAGTAGCCCAAATTCATAAGTTCTTGGTGATTGAAAACACTGTTTTTCTTTTTCAGAGAAGTACCAAATCAATAAAAACTACATCAAAGGGATAGAATTCGCACCGAAGAAAAAGAAATGAACTTGTTGAGAAATATGAATGGTTTTGAAAACGTTTACCTGTACAGGATATTGTTGAAAGAAACAACTATAACATGGATCGTGCGCGAGTGTAAAAAGTGTTCAACTTTAAGAAACTAAACTCCCTGTGAATATTTCATCGAGCTTATAAATTGCACAAGTAAAGTTTGAAATAGTACGAAAAATCTCATTCTTTTTATTAGTGTCGAGCAGACGCTAATTTTAATCTGTTATACATTTTTTTCATATATTATTTTAACCCTTTTTTGGTTCTTTTAAATTTAAATTTTCATGGTTCAAGTCTTTCTTTTTGTTTACGCTTAAATCTTTAATTCATCCCAAATAAAGTTATATTTTTATAAGTTATAAACTTATATTTTTATAAGTTGTAAACTTATATTTTTATAAGTTGTAAACTTATATTTTTATAAGTTGTAAACTTATATTTTTATATGTTAAAAACTTATATAAGTTATAACTTATATTTTTATAAGTTAAAAACTTATATAAGTTATAGCTTATATTTTTATAAGTTATAATCTTATATAAGTTATAACTTATATTTTTAAAATAATATTAGCTAATAATCATAAAATAGTAAAATAAAACTATTAAAATCTTTCATTAACAAACAAAAAATCATTACGCAATTGAAAATTCTATTACAAAATTATTACAAGTGGAATATTTTAGAAATTTGATATTTTTGTTTGGATTACTTTACACACACAAAATTCTTGAATTCGAAAAACGAAAAGTACTACTAGAATAGCTAAAATTTTAACTATTTCAGTGAAATATACAGCTATTGTAGTTGAAAATTGCATTATCCTGGAAACATATTTTTCAAATCGTTTGGAATTTTTAAATTAAGTAATCATTTAAATAAACGTTAAGCTTTTAAACTAAATGATTAAATCGAATTGAATCGTGGTAATTAATAGATAGAAAAAATATAATTGAATCATATTTTGAAAATATAATTGAATCATATTTTGAAAATACAATTGAACCATATTTGAAAATACAATTGGATTATATTTGAAAATACAATTGAATCATATTTGAAAATACAATTGGATTATATTTGAAAATACAATTGAATCATATTTTGAAAACACAATTGAATCATATTTTGAAAACACAATTGAATCATATTTTGAGTAATTTAAAGAAAAAAAAAAGTATTGAACTAAAAGTTTAGACACTGAAGACTGAAATCTGAACTGGATTTGAACTCAAATCGGAATGACAGTCTCAATAAAGTTTGTTAATATAATTTATTGTATATCGAGGTTTCAACATGGAAAAGTACAAATATTGCAATATAGGGCCCGCGAGCTCTCCTCGGGAGGGAGGGAGGGAGGGAATAAAGGAAGGTTGTTGTTAGTCTAACACAATAAATGTTACAGGAAGGAGAGACGACGCACGAGCAGGAGACATGCTCCTCAACGCTGGAATGTATAAGAAATTTTACAGACTGAAGAAACAGTATTATCGAGATCGAACTCAACGATTGTTTTCGTATATTTATCCAGCGGGGATGGACGAAGAAATGTCTCTGACGACAAAAAGGAAGGATCCCTCCTCTCCACGACCCCCGCATATATTTAATACTCGTTTTTTTTATTTTTATTTTATTAATCCCTGAGCACGGGCACATTGCTTGACGATTTTTTTTCCTCTACTTTGCAATGCGCACGTGCTTAGTGTGACAATATTTAACTACGGTGCTCCAACAGTGTAGCACGCCCGTTTGCAGTCCATTTTCAAAATTGAGCCTCAAGAAGAAATCACTTTTCCTCTTTTATTTCGTAAGCCATTTCGGATCGAATGCGTATTGTAAATTTCTTTTTTTTAATTACATTCTTATCAATAATGAGTGTATTTTTTAAAAAATTTTGGATTGATGTTAATTGCTTCCTCAAGAGGAAGCTTTGTTTTTTTTTTGGCAACTGCACACCGTGCGTCTTACAACTGTAGAGAAGGAGTTACGCGCTCTCTTTCGCTCTCTTTTTTTTCTCTCTTTCTCTCCCGGAACTTTATTTCTCTGCTGTTGTTACAAATTGTTCCTTTCTCTCTCTCGCTCTCTCTCGCACTATCTCTCGTATTTTTTTTTTGCGTTTGGAATTTTCATAGTTTTATGCAACACATAATGCGACTAGGTAGTACAGGTTAATTAATAATTAATATTAGTTATACAATAATAACATATGACTAGACAATGCAAGATAATAATTATATCGTAAATAGTAATAATCATGGATCGCAATTTATATCAACAATGTGATGACGGGTTCATGTAAGAATGTAGGTACGTTTGTTTCCTCTGCAACTGCTTTTTTACAGAGATCGATTTGTCTTCTGTTGGTGTTCTGCGCGCGTGGATTTTTTAAAGGGTCTGTGTCTTTTGTGTGCGTGTCTGTCAGTTTTCTGTCCGTCATTCAATTCAGAATTCCAGGATAAACGACGGATTATTGTTTCAATTTACAATCTAAGATGCAACCTTCCAAATTTATGATTCACTTTCCGAATTTTTATTCAATCGATTTGAATTTTCCTTCGTCGATTCTTTTTTTAATTTTGTTCGATCAATTGATTCTTTGATCAATTGATTCTTTGATCAATTTGTTGATCAATTTATTCGTTGATGAATTTATTCCTTGATCAATTTATTCGTTGATGAATTTATTCCTTGATCAATTTATTCATTGATCAATTTTTGTTTTTCATCAATTTATTCGTTGATCAATTTTTGTTTTTCATCAATTTGTTTGATTTTGTGATTGCGCCAATTAAACGATTTGGAATTGAAGAGATCCTTGTATGAAATTGATAAAGCAACTAAAGAATATTCCAAATCTTGTGTTTTCAGATGGAATCCCGCCGTTTCGGGATCTGGAACGAGTTTAAAAATTCTGAAGAGTTGCACGACGGATTTGTTCGCCTCAGTCTGTTTAGTGTTTGTGTGAGAAATTTGGAGTTTTGTGTGACGCCGGCTCAGCGAACAACGATTACTGTGAAATAGGTATTAATTATTCATCTTAAAATGCACCGGTTCTTCTATAGTTTCGGCCTCTATTCCCGGAAAATCCAGAAACTCAATTCTGAATCGAGGATCCTCAAAACCTTACAATTCATAGGCGGGACGCGAAACCCTCTCAATTTTTTTTTTTTTTGGATCCCTCGCAATAAGAGAAAAAAATCTATTAGGACCAAATAAAATTTATTTGAGGCAAATAAATCTTTATTTGAGTAAAAACCTAATAGGAAATTTATCTCTAAAACTTGTGTTCCTTAAGCTTCTTCTATGTAGCCTTAATCTTTACGATTAGTATACTTCATTTTTAAAATGAAGTCCCGGGGTGGATTGTCGGTATTTTAAATTTTTTTTAAAATAAATCTGACGCCCCTATGCGTCAAATTTGTATTTTGCAATAGCAAAAGGATTTTAGATTTAGCTTCTGGACGATCGTTTTCTTTTTTCTTTTTTTTTTCTAGTAATTACTGTACATTCGCTACCCTTCCCAAACCCTCGATATATGCCCCTAAACGCTCTTATATTTTTTTTCCGCTTGGCGAAATATGGAAAATCGGTTACAAGTTATTTTATATATCACACTTGTCGTACAATATTTATTAGTTTGTGCAAACTTGACCAAGTAGCATATCGGATGGAGGAAGAACTTTTTCCAGTGACTGGTCCTCACTCCCGTTTCACAAAAAAGTTGCTCCAAAATGAGAAATGCAAAATATAGCTTCAAAATTGATACTGTAGCTTCAAAATCGATACTGCAGCTTCAAAAATCGAAGCTTTCGAGACTGCATTTTCGGGGGGCTAAATACAATTTCACTTTGATTTAAATTTAAATAATTGATTTAATTTAAATTTATTTTTAGATTTGTATTTATTTTTAGATTTAAATCTATTTTTAGATTTAAATCTATTTTTAGATTTATATCTATTTTTAGATTTATATCTATTTTTAGATTTAAATCTATTTTTAGATTTATATCTATTTTTAGATTTAAATCTATTTTCAAGTTGATTCTTTTCAGAAGTTGACTCTTTTCAGAAACGGGAGCGACTTTAAGGAAGCAAATGATGACCTGGATTAGTTAAAGGAATTTTTCAAGTACAATGGTGAAAAGAAAAATTACTGGAAGCACGCTCGACTAGGTATATAAAATGCAAGAAAATGAAAAAGTGGATTCTGAAAGAATGCAGTGGAGAGTACGAAGAAGAAACAAAGAAAGGAAAGACGCAGCTCTGGACTTTACGTATTATATTTTGAAGAACTCGCAAGTTCCTTTTTGATATCAGACTTGTCAGCCGCCAGAAAATCCGAGTTTTGTTAATTCTGAAATTTCTGGGGCGCGTCTTATAATTCCTACATTCGTTCCTCTTACTTACCATAGTCGCTACAATGGTCATTAAGTCGTTATCGTTATTCTACAATATCGCCTATTATTACTTTATAAACCCATCACAAAATACACTACTTCTTTGCAACCGTATAATATGTTTTACTTCTTTGTTTCACAGTACTTTGTCCCTTACGCAATTCAGTCGATATTGTTTTTTTTTTTTATTTATTTTTGTTATTATTGTTACTTTTACGACCGCTTGTTTTTTTTCTCTTCTAACGACTTTTTTACAAAATCTAGCTCAGCTTTTGTAATTTCGGTCCTGATAATTTCTATTTCATCGACCTGGTTTATAAAAACCCCCTTTTTGTAGATCTAAACTTGATCCTTAATTACTTTTGTTCGCAGGATATCATCAACTTTGAGACTCTTCTGAAAATTCCTATTTTTCTTTTAAACAGAAAAAAGGGAATGATCGAGGAATCTCTTGGGTAAAAAAAGTGACACCTTGCCAAAAGTCTGTCCGACTTGCTTATAACTGGAACCCCTAAATACGGAATGTATCGAAACGTTGGCCACTTCTTTCACTCTTGTTCTTAAAAAACAAAAAAAAGTGAAAAAAGTTCCTCGGCCTTTCAGAATTAATCTCTTCTTCAACTAAAGGACTAGTCTAGCAAAAGTTGCTTTTCTTTATTAGCTTGAAAATTGGTATTTTGAAAACTGATATTTGAAAATTGATGATTTAAAAATTGATAATTTGAAAATTGATGATATAAAATTGATAATTTAAAAATTGATAATTTGAAATTTGATAGTTTGAAAATTGATAATTTGAAAATTGATATTTTGAAAATTGATAATTTGAAAATTGATATTTTGAAAATTAATATTTTGAAACTTGTATGATACAAAACTGTATCAATGTTGAAACTCTATCATACAATGTATATTTGTATGTTTTATTGTATCAATTTTAGACAGAATAGAAAATAGAACTTGATCTTTAGAATTTTGTTGATTCTAGAATGGATGAAAGTAGATTCAAGAATTGACGAAAAAACACTGAGGGCTAAATTGCAGAAAAATTCTTTCGCTAGACTAGAACCAAAATAATTTTCTAAAACATTTCGAAAAAGATTAACTCTGAATTCAGTATAATACTTAACGATCGGTGAGCTCCGTGAAAGAACGGTGGTTTAAGTCTTAAAAGTTTCATTATTTTTTTATTTTTTGCAAAAAGCCCCTCGTTATGGAAATGTGTTGGCCTCGAACAAAGGGCAGGTATTTACAGTTGATTAAGACGAAAGACTTCTAATCTTGGTCCAATCCTCAAGATTCTCAAGACCTTTAATAAAAAATCTCAAGATATTTTTTCTTTTTTTTTTTTTCTTTTTCCTTTTTAAAACCGGAATTCTGCCGGTTCCGCATCCTGCCGCCACTCATCCGTTGTAAAACTCTAAAATCTGAAACCGAAATCCCGAATTTGCAAAATGACCAATTCTTGATATCTTCAACCACCGAAACTATACTAATACCCTTCCCACATTCGTCTGAAATATGTATTTTTATCGTGTCGCGCCTCTGTAATCTCGTATCGCCTATGAATATTGTTAATTAAATATTTATACACCCATTGACAGACTAGCTACCACTTTTTTTCGCGTTTAAGTTACTTTTCATAGATATCAATTTAAGTAATTAATTCATTAATTAATCCATAGTTATTATACGTATGATAATTAATCATTAGAATATAATGAAAACATGTACAGAAGATTATAGATTATTTCTCCTCGCGTTCTTGAAGCTCTTTTATTATTTCTCTGTTCTTTCTCTGGCCATCATTTATATTCCAAAGGAGTATTACTAGTTATTTTTAATCTCGGTTTCGATCAATCGTTGTGGCTCGCATCGGAGTAATTTCTGGTACCTAAATTAGTCTTCTGCCCCCCGATTCTTTCAACTTTCTTCAAGCCATTCTCTCGTCATCTTTCACCCTTTTATTCAATCTCTCCCTCACTTTCATTCACTCTCGCGTGCGCTCTCTCTCGCTCTCTCTCTCACGCTCTTTCGAAGCTCCTGCCCCGTGACTCTTCAATTAGTTAATAGATAGTATATAAATACTTTTTAGTTAGGCCTACGGTGAGCTAGAGCTGCTATGCTGTTTTGTTACTTAATTAATCCACGACCGGACGTCTTGTGCTAGAGTACAAGTCTATCCTCTTTCTCTCTTTTCAATTTCATTCCATTTCGAATTCGTTTCCTTTTCTTCAATTCATTTCTTTCCTTGTATCATTTTTCTTAATTTCATCTCGCTTTTAATTCGTTTCCTATTCTTGAATTCTTTTCTTGAATTCCTTTTCTTTCTCGTGTTTCCTTGAATTCTTTTTCTTTCTCGTGTTCCCTTGAATTCGTTTTTTTTCTCTCGTACCCTTGAATTCGTTTTCTTTCTCGCGTACCCTTGAATTCGTTTTCTTTCTCGAATGTCTTGAATTCGTTTTCTACTTTTTGAATTCGCCTCCTATTTTACAATTCGGTTTCCTCTTTTTAATTCTAGTTTATTTTCTCGAATCCTCTTTTTTACAATTAATCCCCTTTTGAATTCGTTTCTTTTCGATTTGCTTCTTTTCCTTTTGAATTTGAATTCGTCTTTTCTTTGGATTTGCTTAGTTCTTTGTTTTCGAACCAGATTTTCGATTCGTTTGATTTCGTTTCCTATTTTATGAACTTTCTTCTCGCGAATTCATTTTCAAATTGTTTCCTTCTCTCGAATTCGTTTGTCTCTCGAATTCGTTTGTCTCTCGAATTCGTTACCTTCTCTTTAATTCTCATTTCTTTCTTGTTCTCTTCTTTCTTCTCTTCTTCATTTTTTCACTCTTTCTTTTTAACTTACAGTTCCTTTTTAACTTACAGTTTCTTTTTAACTTACAGTTTCTTTTTAACTTACAGTTTCTTTTTCCTAGATCTCACTTCTCGATCAACCCCTATTCTTAATTTCCATTTTTTCAACTTAGTTCCTATTTTTCTTTAATTTTCATTATCTTATTTAGTTCACAGCTTTCTTTCACTATTTCCTATTTTTCTTTAGTTTCGATTTGTCTTCAGCTTCCTTATCTTATGAGTTCATTTAATCTGTAGCTTCAAATTCACCCTTAATTTCACCTTCAGCTTCTACTCATCTTTAATTTCACTTTTGCTTTTATTAATCTTTAATTTAACCCTTGCTTTCATTCATCTTTAATTTAACTCTCAGCTTTCATCCGCCTTTAATCATCCTTAATTTATCCTTCAGCTTTCATTTATTTAGCTTCATATTTTATTCCACTCTCTTTTCATTCTTCCTATCTTGTCCCTTATCTTTTTTTCTTCTTTCTTTCAGTTTCTTTTTTCTTTCTCTTTCTTTTTTTCTTCTCTTTCTTATTTCCTTCTATTTCTTATTTCCTTCTATTTCTTATTTCCTTCTATTTCTTATTTCCTTCTCTTTCTTTTTTCCTTCTCTTTCTTTTTTCCTTTTCTCTCTTTTTTCCTTCTCTTTCTTTTTTCCTACTCTTTCTTTTTTCCTTCCCTTTCATTTTTCCTTTTCTTTCATTTTTCCTTCTCTTTTTTCGTCTTTTTCTTTTCCTTTCGTTTTTTCCTGTCTTTTTTTCGTTTCCTTTCTTTTCGCTTCCACTTGTCTCCTTTTTCAATTTTCTTTCCCCATTGTTTTTACAATTTATTTTGTTTGTGCACGCCTTAATAATCAACGATATGGGGGCCGTATCGAAAAAATCGGAGAAGCTGGGACGCCAATTATCCATTTCCTCGAAAACTGAAATTTTCCGACCTTAACTGTTATTCTAAATAAATCATCAGGAAATTGGACATCGTTGGGTTTTCGAGTTTCGTGTGAGTCGGGGAAAAATAATTTCTGTCTACAGCACCAGTTGAGTTCCCACGATTACGTAAAGCTATTTTAGTGTGAAAACCCAACGAATAATTGGCATCGAGCTTACTCTTTTATTATCTACAACACTATACGGTGTCTATCTCACTCTTCTTTCTATTCTCATCTATTCCATCGAATTCGCTCTGGCTGCCCAGAAATCTTCCAATTTCCACAAACCGTATCAACAATTTCTAAAGAACATTTCTTTCTTCGGAAAAGCACTTCTATTTTCAAAAGAAATTTCTTCTTTCTTCAAACAGAAATGTTTATCCGAAAAGAAATGTTTCTTTAAATAGAAATGTTTCTTTAAATAAAAATGTTTAATTAAATAGAAATGTTTCTTTAAATAAAAATGTTTATTTAAATGTTTATTTAAATAGAAACATTTCATTCTTCAAAAACATTTTTTTCTCTTTATTGCAATTATTTGTGAAAACTGGCAAAAATCTGTCCCAGCTTGTTTGTCTCGGCTAGTATCCTGCACTCTGCGCCAGTCCTAAATTCAATAAATACAACCGTGAATCGTAGATATTCGATTCGTCGGATCGTAGATAAATACTAATATAATATAATATAATAGTAATGATAAGAAGAATATGAATCAATGCTTGTAATTATATTGAGGGATAATAATAGTAATAATATGAATAATGAATAATAATAAATAGAATAATGAAGTATACGGTGACAACAGTAAAATATTCGCAATCTGGTTGCGAAAAAATTCTAGCGACGAGTTGCAAGTAGTACGAGTATCTAAGTTTAATACAATATAATGCGACTAGTGGTTAATATAATACGTGATAATAAATATAATATCGTACTACTTCTTAGACGTAAATAAGCTGACAAAGCGCTGACAAACTTCTATTCTCCAACATTGGCTTCAATTTTCCCAAATTTCATCTCCTTCGCTTTTAAAATCATATTATCAGTCGCCATTGAGAATCAATTTTTCTTTTTTTATTTAACATCATCGTCGCGTTTTTAACTAATAACGATTATTAAGACATAAATACAATACACATAATGCATATCTAAACGTAATAATCATATGCAATATTACGGTTAAGTAGACTAGCGTGGCTCCTCTTTTTTTTTTATAATTGTTAATACGTGAGATGATTGCTGCGAGCGAGTTTGGATCGAAAATCGTGGCTTAGGACTCGCACGTATTTCCCATAATGAGAAATTACAAATTGTGCGCTGTTTTTATTCCTGTGCGTGTATATGTTTCCTCACTGCTTTATCCTTTAGTTTTTCTCTTGAAAATAAAAAGTCCTTTTCCTTAATCTAGAAATCGCCGAGGGACTACGTGCCACTTTCTTCAATTGCTTGCTAAAACTTTTCTCTAGCTCGCTAAAACTTTTTTCTGGCTCACTAAACATTTTTTTCTAGCTCACTAAAACATTTTTCTGACTCTTTAGAATTTTTTTCACTCACTAGAATTTTTTTGGCTTGCTAGAAATTCTTTGGCTCGCTAGAATTTTTTTCTCGTTTGCTAAAGCATTTCTTTTGCTTGCTAAAGCTACTTCCATTTTCTCGCTAGAACTATCTTCTCTTGATCGCTAGAAACATTTTTCCTTGATCGCTACAAACATTTTTCCTTGATCGCTAAAAATATTTTTCCTTGATCGCTAGAAACATTTTTTTCTTGATCGCTAGAAACATTTTTCTTGATCGCTAGAAACATTTTTCCTTGATCGCTAGAAACATTTTTTCTTGATCGCTAGAAACATTTTTCCTTGATCGCTAAAAACATTTTTCCTTGATCGCTAGAAACATTTTTCCTTGATCGCTTCAAACATTTGCTCTTGTTCGCTACAAAAATTTTCTCTTGATCGCCAAAACTACTTTCTCTTGCATTTTACATCAATTTGCAACTTTCCAAATGATCAATTGCGTAGTGATTTTTCTACAAGGGAATGGAGTCGGTCATTTGTTAAAAACAAACAAATCCATGCCCTGAATTACAAACTAAGTTCTTGGACTCGACTGGGAAGAACTTGGAGGATAGGACGAGGCTCAACTTAAATAATCGAAATAAAACAAACGAGTTTCGAACCAAACACAAATCAGTTTAATCCTTAAATAAAACATAATTTCTGTTATGTTATATAATAATAATAATAATAATAATTAAATAAATAAATAAATAGTTGGTAGTAATAGCGACAGTAGTAGTAGTAGTTGTAGAGTAGTAGTAGTAAGTAGTAGTAGAAAGTATTAGTGGTAATTTTTATGAGTAAATTTGTAAATGTTAGGTAAGAGTCAGAACTGCATCAAATTGACATCAATCAATATCAATTTGACAGCGATATTTGATCATTATTGTATATTCTCCTAATCGGTAAAAATATCCAAATAGCAGTGACAATAATCAGAATAAATGACGGTCGCCGCGGTGTAACGCACTCGAGCTTACGAATTTAAATTATACGCAAAACACACAACATAAATATCTCTGATTTGCACTTGAGTCTTTTTTTTTTCATTTTCATTTTTTCTTTTTTTATCAAGTATCGTTCTTGCTCGACGATACGTTTCACGGCTCGGCTTGCGTTTCGAGTGAGAATCGTCACTTGGTACGAAAAAAAAAAATTAACACACGATCACGCGACGACATCAATAATAATAATAATAAGAATAATAATAAGAATAATAATAATGATAAAGTAGCTACGTGTAAAGGCGTTAAATAAATAAAATCAAGTCTTAGAAAAATCGATTACTGGAATTGGATGGGAGGCGAAGGGATGAGTCGAGAACTCTCCTCATTTTCCTTTTTTTTCTTTTTTGGCTGAGCTACAACTCCCCTTCTCCCCCCGGACTAGACACAAGGTACGCATAATTAATTAAGAATACATCGTATATCGCGTAATCAAACATGTATAATAATAAGAGAATAAGTCGCCCTTTTGTCAAAACCTCTGCGAATCAATATAATTTTTCTCCCGTTTTATTGAAAGCACTATTTTAATGATAAAAGTCCATTAGGCTCGCATTCGGGATCCGTCGATTGTAAAAAATGCACAATAAATTAAACATTTGCAAGTCTCGAGAGCACACGGAGCCCGACTGCTGCACAAACAGCTCTCTGAAATCATTAAAATCCCATTCATTTTCTTTTTTTTTTTTTAAAAAAAAAGAACAATATTTCTGGATTTTGTCAGGCAGATTCTTGAGAAATTTTCAATTTCATTTATTCAATTAATTTTTTTTTAATACAACAATAATTTAAACAGAAACATGAATTTATCGATCAATAATTTAAATCATGAATTCATCAATAAAATTTTAAACGTCTAAACAAATTTTTCAAAATTTTAAAAAACCATTTGATTATTATTTTACAATTTCTCGACCAATCAAGATCTCAGTTTCTAGAAAAACAGCCAGAAACCGAGTCAAATTTATCAAATTCTTTTAAAAAAATTGTCTCTGCAGTGAAAATTGATTAAATTGAGATGAAAAATCCAAAATATTCTTCGGAATATGTTGAAATTATGTAAAAGTTTAAGAACTCCAAAGACTCAGAGGTGACAGTCCTACCTCAGACTTAGAAAATAAATTTCTAGACGATTCGTGCGTCCTTCGACTGGGCTCGCGCCTTAATTTACTTTCTACATACTACCTCATAAATCACGCATCAAATTGATGCATATCTAAACCTATCGTCGTAATTGCGACGCGACAAGAGATCGAATACACAGTCGTGCATTTCTGCACGAGGACTAGACGGAGACTGGTGAGCTTCTACTAAACAAAGAGTCTCTAATATTTATCTAGTCGCTAATAGCTGCTCAAAAGAGCCGACATGATCCTTTAAAAAAAAAATGACCAAAAACAAAATTACTACACTCGTGTATGAAACATTTCAGAAAGACTCGTGAAATTCGTTAAAAAGAAAAGATTTTCTCGAAATTCAAAGAGGTTCTCTTTCTTTTCAAATAAGTACTTATTTTCAGGACATTTCTTCTCAATGTTGAGAAACGTTCTTTAATCTTAAAAACCCCTAGAAAATCTTTTTCAGGTTGAAAAATCTTTTTATCTAGAAAATCTTTTTCAGGTTGAAAAATCTTTTTATCTAGAAAATCTTTTTCATGTTGAAAAATCTTTTTATCTAGAAAGTGATTTGCATCGAAAAAGCTTTCTTAAATTCAAAGTTTAGAACTTTCTTTAAAATTCGAACAAGTCAAAAGCCTCAGTGAAGTTTGAAGAAACCTTTCTGAAGATTTGATGATTCGATTTGACGAGACTTTCACGAAAGATGTAGATAACACGCGATAAAGAAACACGCAGTTTATAAATCATCAGCACATCCATTATTGGAAATTGATCGTAAATATAATAATTGTTATTATGATAATTAATAATAAAACGGTCGAGTTTCCTTTCTGACTAGTGAGGCGATACTAGCTACATAATCCCTCGGTTTTGAATTATTGCGCAATATAAATACGCAAATTATCAAGTTAAGTACACGCCACAACTTATTTAGGTTGTACTTTTCTGTCACCTATTTATAATTTCTCGCATCTAGATTCTACTATTTTATAATCTAACGTCCCTCAAAACTTTGGTAAGAGCTGCCGTTAAAGTCTTCCGTGCGAGTCCTGTTCCGAGTCTCAGCAACTGTCGATTTAACGTCGCGTGTGCCCCTACATCTAAAATTTTCTTCACTTAGTAATACCTGCATCGATACAGCCCCGTGAATTCTGATTTAGAGTCTCGAAATTCGGATTTAGACCCGATCTCGCTCTCACCTTCAATCGCCCTCAAATAATTTCATTCATTGTCAACCCATTAATCGAAAACTTTGCAATACGAGTCTTGACCGTTTCAAGATCCTGATCGAAATTGGAGACCGCATCAGTTTTTTTTTTTACATTAATACTTAGAACGTTACAGAACAATGTCTCTTTCGCTTTGACCTTTTTTTTATCGCTCTTTTTGAGTTTTAAATCTTTTACCCACACACTCTCACACTCTACAGTAACTTGATTCAATCAATCCTCCTGCGACTCTTTTCTCTTCTTTGAATTTGGCTGGACGCTTAGCAGCAAGCCAGAAACAAAAAGTAGAAAAAGAAGACTTCTTCACTCACGCAATCTCTCATACTCAACAGATTGTGACTTTAGTTTCACGGGAAGTTGTCTAACTCCCCGGACAGTCAAATCAAACACCAGGATCCTCCCCCTGTGCGCCACTCTTCGAGAATTCCAAACTGAATTCCCTGAAAACGGATCCCAACGAATTCGAATCACAAAATGCATTGTTACGAATTCTAGATTACAATGATAAATTATAATCCGCACCCTAAAGTGCACAATTCAAATGAGATTCAGAATACGAAAAGGATTGTTTTTATGAAAATAATAGAAATCGGCGTTAGGGAAGATCGTGGAGCTGTGCAAGTGGACATGTAACAAGATTTCTGACCAACAAGCAGCAGAAGCTCTAGAATTACGCTTTGTCGTTCTGAAGCTTTTTCGTTGTGGCCGTGGCCGATTTGTCCTTGATGAAGGATGGCTGCTGTTGTTGTTTCGGCTTGAATCGTTCCTGGAACGGCCACCTTGGGAGAGTGTGGCTGTCGATCCAGCGAGTGGGATGCTGTCGCTGCTGGAGGAACTGACGACTCAAAGGATGCTGTTTAGCGGCTTGAAGGATGACGTTGCTGATGCTGCTCACTTGATTTGTCCTCTTGGCGAGGAAGTGGGCCGCTGCTGGCGGCACTGGCAGCTGCAGGGATGCTGGCAAAAGTCGATGATGATGATGATGCTGCTGCTGGTGATGATGGAAGGCTACCACTTGCTCGTCCTACGCAGCTTTGCTCTTGTTCGTTTTGAAGCTGACTTGAAGTACCCGATTACCAAGAGTGTATCCATTCAGACTCTGAATGGCGACAACTGCTTCCTCGTAGTTGGTCATCGTCACGAAGCCAAAGCCTTTGCATTTGTTCGTTTGCAGGTCACGGATCACCTTCACGGATTGAACAGCTCCAAATGGTCCAAACAGCTGCCAGAGGACATTCTCCTCGGTCTCGGGAGCCAAATTGTAGACGAAGATACACCAGCCGGAGCCGTTCATCGCATTTCCTGGCAGCATTGAATTCGCAAGAAGGTCTCCTGCCAGCGGACTGTACCTGTAACATCATCAGGGAAATTCTTTTAGAAATTTTCAATCAAGCTTTTCGACAATTTATCATTTTTAAAAGAAAATGGTCATTTTTTTTTTTGGTCAAGGATCATTGTGTGCTCTCTACTCTTATTGCTCTAGTACGATTAACAATTTCGACAAGAAAATAATTTCAATTGTAAAATTGTCCAATGATTTTTAACTCTTTACAAAAAATTTAACTCTTAAAATTATCAAATGATTTTCAACTCTTGGTTGCAGAACATTTAACTCTTATTAACTAAAAGTTAACCCTTATTGTTTCAAAAAGGGATTATTCCAAAAAGGGTAATGTAAAATTTCAAAAGATCTTAAATAAAATCAACAGTACTCAATCGAAATTCGAAATTCAATGCACATTTCAACATTGATTGCAAATTGTTAATTAACATTTTTACACACTTGAACTAAAGTCATTTCAGTTTTTTATTTGAAGCAACTAATTTCAAATCTAAATTAGATTCATTCGAAATCTCATTTTGATTGATTCAAAATCTCAATTCGATTGATTCGAAATCTAATTTTGATTGATTCAAATTCTCAACTCGATTGATTCGAAATCCAATTTTCATTTATTCAAATTCTCAATTCGATTGATTCGAAATCTAATTTTGATAGATTCAAAATCTCAATTCGATTGATTCGAAATCTAATTTTGATTGATTTGAAATCTCATTTTGATTGATTCAAATTTCAATTCGATTGATTCAAAATCTCAATTCGATTAATTCGAAATATAATTTTGATAGATTCAAAATCTCAATTCGATTGATTCGAAATCTAATTTTGATTGATTCGAAATCTCATTTTGATTGATTCAAATTTCAATTCGATTGATTCAAAATCTCAATTCGATTAATTCGAAATATAATTTTCATTGATTCAAAATCTCTATTCAAATGATTCGAAATCTAATTTTGATTCATTCAAATTCTCAATTCGATTGATTCGAAATCCAATTTTCATTTATTCAAATTCTCAATTCGATTGATTCGAAATCCAATTTTCATTTATTCAAAATCTCAATTCAATTGATTCGAAATCTAATTTTGATTGATTCGAAATCTACATTTGATTGATTCGAACTTTGATTGATTTGAAATCTGCATTTGATTGATTCGAACTTTGACTGATTCGAAATCTGCATTTGATTGATTCGAATTTTGATTGAAATCTCGATTCAAATAGACTGATTTGAATTAACGGATTTGCAATCCCAATGAGTTGAAATCGATTTTTTATTTAAATATACAATTCACAAAATTGTAAGTTTAAAACTGTTATTGTAGATTTTCATTAATAACATCAATAACTATCTAAATACAAAATAAGAATTGAAAGCTATTTTTAAAATTTACAAAGCACCACAAATCCTTTTTATTTTTTTTTTAACGATAAAATAAACGATTAAAATATAATAATAATGCCACATTGCCAATCCATACACCTTTCTCTTTTATACTTACTCTTAGAACAATCGACTTCTCTTTCGCGCAAAAAAAAATTGATCCACTTATATGTAAATTGTGAATGATTGATGAGAAGAGATTAATTAATGGACAAAAGCGTGTAAAGGATAGATTCATGAAGCGACTTGTTTTCCCTCTATTTTCGCGCTTTTTCAATTTACGAGAAAAAAAAGAGATTATTTTTGATTATCCAAGTTGAAAATGACGAATAAAAAATACTACGAATATTATTATTTCAAGCTTTTTGAATTTTTCCAGAATTTGTTAACAAAAGAAAAAAAAACATTTTCAATGAAAGGTAGAAATAACAAATATCTAAAAAAGAATTATTTAATACAACGATTTTTTTTACATTCTGATTAAAGTTATATTATTTATATTATTCATCTTTCCGAACTTTTATGTAAATTTGTCAATTCACGCTTTTTATTTTAATATTTCAAAAACTAGTTTTTAAGTGAAGAATTTGGTGTAGGATTGAAAAATGGGAACCAGGTAAAGAAAAGATAATTGCAGCAAAAACACGCCTCAATTGCAAGCACAAATACAAAAAGAACAATGCTTTCCTATGAGGAAGCAAAAGCAGACTTTTATTCTTGAATATAACAGATTTAATAACCAGTGAAATTCTCAGCTGTATAAAAAATATAAATTAAATAATACCCACCTACAGGGTACAAATTAAAAATGTATTAAAACTTTTTGTATTTATTTCAAATATTTCTTTTAAAAAAACGAAACTTGTAGGATTTTTCAATTTTAAAAATTATTTAATAATTAAATAATTAAAAATATTAAATAATTAAAATAATTAAAAGGAAAGAAATTATCGAGCTATTAAGACTTGATAAATTCACAATTTGATTTAAATAGAATAATTAAATTTAAAATTAAAGATTAGTATTATTAATTCTTTATTAATTAATGAAACTAAATTTCCTTTTACGGTAAATTCACAAAATTGACAACAATTGCAAAAATGAATCTTTTTCAATAATTTACACTAATTGGACAATTTGCTTCAAATTAAAAAAAAGAAGCATTTTTTCATTAATCAAAATACTCGACTATTTATTAACCAATCTTTTAAAAAACATCTTTTTGAACATAATTATTAATAAAAAAAATCAAATTCTTTTATTTTAATTCTTCATTTCTTTTATTCCTTATTCTTATATTTATTCCTTATTCTTTTTTTTTACATTTTGAGAATTTACTACTAATATCAAGAATAAAAGTCAACTTTTCTTTTACAGTAGGAAAAATAAAAAAAATGGAACAGAAAACATGCTAGAAACGAGAGACATTGAAAAATTCGAAAAAAGACGAAAAGAATACGAAAGAAGTTAGATTAAATAATCAAAGGGTAAAGTTGCTCCCTTTAATCAAATAGCGTTAGCGTACAACAATTAATTTGAGATAACAGACGTGTATTTACACATATGTACAGAGGTATGGAATCTACGTACCTACTTGACGTCACAAGCCGCGTTAAAATAGGGCACATCTCGGTAAGTACTTAGTTTTTTTTTCTTTTCAAGCCGAGAATCTTTTTAAATTTTATTTTACGATTCGGCGAAATGTAGTTTAATTACAATCGCCAAACGTGTCGCAACGTGACTGATTTTTGCGTGCAAAATGTATTCAATGTATGATTGCGAACGCGTGTGAGTGAATATAATTTCACAGAGTAAACATTAGCCAAGGGAAGGAAACGATTTTTTTTTGCAAAGGATAAAAATTTACTTCTGAACAATGTAATAGAAAAAATGTAGCACAAAAAAATGTAGCACAAAAAAATGTAATACAAAAAATGTAATACAAAAAAATTTAATACAAAAAAATTTAATACAAAATATTCGAAAACAAAATCTTCCTTCCTAGATAATATTTACTCTCATTAGATTATCTGAAACAACAATTTTAAGAGTTAATTGTTTATACAGCTTGGAAATTAACATTTCAAATGTTCGTAAAAGTTATTTTCTAATTTTCGTCTCAAATTTACTCATTGCACGTTCAATTGAATATTAATCATTATCAAATGTTGGTAATTAATAGATATCATTAATGACTTTGTATAAAAAATAGATTAGTAATGTAATGAAAATAGTAACAAATAGTCATGAAATTTTTTCGATAATTACTTTCACAGAATTTTTTTCAAAAATTTAGCTGTAAAAATTTCTTTTACAGATATTTTTCTACAAAATTTTTTTACAGAATTTCTTTTTAGAAGAAATTGTTTAAAAAAATTACAATTAAATTTCAGCAACAAACAATCAACTCTTAAAAACCTGTTACAAAGACAAAAACCTATATTTGTAATATTAGTAAATTTTTCGAAAAATAAATTTTCTTCGAAAGATTCAAACACTACAATAACAAACTTTCTGTAAAAATTTTGCAATGAAATTACTCTTTTTCATTTTGTTAATACAAAATTTACCCGTGTACTGAAATAAATAAATAAATAAATAATAATACAATTTTTGCTTAAAACCTCTTTCTAATTTAAACCTCTTTTTAATTTGTATTAAAAACAAATAATATTCAATATATAGGTTTTAGTCTGACAAGAAACGATTCTCTGGAAAAATGAACTGAAAAATGTGAAGAGAACACGAGGCACATTTTCTCTAGGAATTAATTTGAATATTGATATTAATAATTAATAATAAAAAACATCGTCAATGGATGACATTTAAAGAACAAAATTTTGAAAAATTATCAAAAAAACTGTGCGACGTGTTGTGACTAGAGAGAAAGAGATAGAAAGACAAAATTTTGAAATTTTCTGACAATGTCGAAGAGATCGTGCACCTAGCCTCGCTCTGCTCTACACCAAACCATTAAAAATTTATTTTCTTTGTTTGTTGTTTTTTAAAAATAATAATAATAATTGTATTTATTTATAGGGGCGTAGGTAAATAATTCAATCAAATATTGATTTAGTTTTACACTCATTCGTACTACCGGCTGTCAATTAACAATTCTTACAAGTTTATCGATTTTCTTTTCCGAAAATAACTTATCAATGTAGGCTTAACTCCTGCGTAATCGCCAAGACATAATAATAATAATTTTCGTGTTTGTACAACTTACTGTCGTACAAAATACTTTCCATCAATTGTTGTTAAATATTTAATAAAACAAAATATACAAAAATGATTTAAACTGAATTTCAGTTTTTTTTTTAAAAAAACCTTTTTTTATTAACATTCGTTGTTTTAGTGTTCATACTTTTAGTGTTTACACTTTTTTCTAGTGCCAACACATTTTTCTAGTATTAACACTTTTTTCTAGTATTAATTCTTTTCAGTATTTATTTTCGTAGCAACAACACTTTCTCAGTATCAACACTTTTACAGTATCAATATTTTTTCAGTATTAACACTTTTTTTGCGTTTAAACACTTTTCCTGTATTAATTTCTTTTCCGTATTAACACCTTTTTCTGCATTAAACAAAAAAAAGTGTTTTCCAAAAAGCAACATATTTTAGGTACTAATACTTTCAGAGGAAAAGCAGACACATTTTTATTACCATTGTTGCATGTTTTGTTAATAATTTACGAATTTTTATTTAATTTTGTTGAAATTTACGAGACTTCCACTTTTAAAAACTTTAAAATATTAAAGATTTGGTTATTTGAGAAATGGTTTGAAAAAAGTCGTGAAGAAGATAAAAACTTCTTAATTGAAGAAGCAATGTGAAATATTTATAATTTTGTAATTGGGATTGTAAAGTGCTAGGAAAAGTTTGCGATTAGAGAGAGAGAAGGATTGATTGGTACACGATCTCGATCGCAGTTGATCGATCGAGAGAATCGATCTTGAACAAAGTCGCATGCTTCAACAAAACAAGTTGGTACAGTGCGAATAATTTATTATAATCATTTTTTAAAATAAATTGTTCTCCAATCGATTCGTCAACCGACTTCAACATTTTTCTCTGCCTATCCGACCTAATTAAATGTCCGTCTGTACGATCCATTTTTTCTTTTTCATTAATTTTAATTATTAATTCATTTTTTCTTTAATCATTTTCTAGTTTTTAAAAATTTTCCATCTTTTAAAATCATTTTCCATCTTTTAAAATCATTTTCAATTCTTTTCCAAATCATTTAACTCTTTGGTCACAGAATTAAAAGACATTTTCAGACGTTTATAAATAAAATTCAGCTCTAAATTTAATTTTCGTAATTATTTTATTTATACATCAAATGTTATTGAAATACAATTTTATTGAAATAAAATTTGATTGTACAAAATTAAATTAATTTTACCAATTTAAATATTACAATTGAAATTAATTTTAAAAAAATATTACAATTAAAATTAATTTTAAAAAAATATTACAATTAAAATTAATTATAAAAAAATATATTTTAAAAGTTTATAAAATACAGAATATAAAAAAACAAAGTGTGATAAGAAAAAAATGAAATAAAAACGAACAACTCTGATACAAAAAAAGATTGTTATTTTTTTTGAAAATGTCTTGAAAAAATGTGCCAGTTGGATAAATTCTGATTAACCAATTATTTCGGATGAGTACGAGGGACAAGTGGATAGTCGAGAATTGGAGGTGAAAATAGAATAGTGACAAGTATAAGAAAGCGAGTGAAAGGATTTTTGAAAAAATCTATAGAAAGGCGTGTGACAAGCTGTTTTTTTTTAAATTGACAAAAAGCAAAAAATAAAAGAAAAATCTAGAAAAATAGTAAAGAAAAAATACTGACCTCTGTAAGCCTTTGTTAATGGCAAGAATGGCCTTGCCAGTGCTAAAACAAAACACAAAAAGAACAACATAAGAGAAGATGTCCCAATAGTCAGCCAAAACGTGTGCCGTAAACGCACTTAAAAAATTAAAATTTATTTTCTCAAATTTTGAATTTTGAAATGGAAACATCAACCATTTAAAATTAGAAACAAGTATTTTCTTCAACTTTTAGAATCAATAATTGTATTCAACTTTAAACAGAGAAGTGAATAAATTAAAAAAAAAAATTAAACTTTTTAATCTAGGACAACAATAGTTCTGAATTTAAGATAAAAATAATATTAGATTAAAAACAAAAATGATGAAACTAATAAAAAAAAGAAAAAAAAATACGAGATAAAAATAATATTGAATTCAGAAAAAAAAACTGTGTAATGAAAAAACTTAAAAAGGCAAAAATAACTAAAATGCAAAAAAAAGGCGTTGTTCCTTTTTTTGGTGGCAGGTGAGAAAAAAAATTCAGACAAGCTAAGCGGTTCAGGAATTCCTCACACTCATACTTTTGCTCTACTTCAAATTTTGGAAGGTTGTTTTTTATTTATTATTTTGAAGGAAAGTTTCAAATCAGTTTTAGAGGACATACAGACGGACTGAAATCTTGTGTTTGTGTAGGACGAGTTTATTTTTAGCGGGAGTTATTAGTGCCTTGTTCCTCCAAATTTTGTTAAAGAAGGCACTGTTTTTTCTCCAGAAATAAAAGAAAAGGGTATTCTTGTCTCTTTCAGAAGACGATTGTTCAAACTAAAGAAATTTCTTATTGAGAAAATCTTTTTGCAAATAATCTACGATTGAAAAAATCAAAGCCATCAAATTCATGATCAAGAAAAAATATCAAGTTTATTAGATATAAATTAATAAATTTAGAGACAAAAAATTATAAAAAAAAAAAAAGAAGAAAGGATAAGAGCGTTGGAAAATGTCTTCCTTTATCTTTTGCCAACATTTATTTTGGAATTGCAATAAAAGACGGAAGTTACTGTCCGAGAATAAAATCAAATATGACAGTGATGTTATCTAAATTTGAAGAACCGAGCTTACTCATTCGTAATGATTTTCTTTTTGAAAAACATAAATCTGGGTTGATTTACACTGATCCGATATATCTTCAATTGTTTTCCTTCTCGTTATTTACATTTATTTTTATTAATTTATTCAAAAATAAAATTCAAATTTAAAATTTGCGTTTTTTACAATAACGAATAAAATTTAGTAGCGATTTAACAAAGATAGATATTATATGAAGATTAAATAGCACGAATAAAAAATTGAATAACAATACATATTAAATAGCAATCAAGATTTAAAAACAATCAAGTTTCAAAAACTATTTAGTTTTAAAAACAAGTTTTAAAACTATAAGTTTTAAAAACTAAGTTTTAAACACAATCAAGTTTTAAAACAATCTGGTTTTAAAAACTAAGTTTTAAACAAAATCAAGTTTTAAAAACTAAGTTTTAAACACAATCAAGTTTTAAAACAATCTAGTTTTAAAAAATATCAAGATTTAAGAACGATCAACATTGAAAGGCGATCAACATTAATTAATGAACGGTAACATTGAACATCAAGATTTAAAAAAACAGATTTGTCAACTGTAAAAATTGAAACACAACAAGATTGAATAATAAATAATGAACGTCATGATTTAGCAGTGCATATTTTAGAAAACGAACACAACTGACAATTGAAGATAAAGAACATTTTCTTAAAAACGGATAAGAAAACTTTTATTAGCAAAATTAACGATTTTACAAAATACTGGCAAAGAATTAACTTTTCTCGCCTTCTGTTTAAAAAAATACATAATTTTCCTTTAAATTATAAATATTTATCAAATTTTAACACTTTAAAAACTACAGTAGAAGCCCAACAATAGGCGTTGCCAATAATATTTTAAAAAGCCAAATAATCTGAAGACACTTTGATATCATCAACTTCAGCACCTAGCGACTTTTCTTCTTCACCAAAGGAACTATTCCAGACCTAACAAACAATATTAATCACCATCAATTTTATTTTACCTTCAAGACACAAATTTTACAACGCTTCCAGGATTTATTTACAAGGACTTAAAATGGATGGGAAGTTTGCGAATTAAAATAAAGAAAGTAGAATGTTTTAAAATAAAATAAATCGAGGAACATGAAAACTAAAGCGAAGGAATATAAATCTTTAAATCTGATTTATTCGACATTTTTACTGAATTTAATAAGCTACTGGTTTTTTACCTTCAAATTAATAACTTTGACTCGTTAGTGCACATTTTCAATAAATTAGTTTAAAGTTTTTTCAATAAATTAGTGAAAAGTATTTTCAATAAATTAGTAAAAGTAAATTAGTGTTGCAGTAAATTAAGGTTTCATTAAATTAGTGAATATTTTCATTAAATTAGTTATAATCTATTAAGGATGTTCATTTGATCAATACTCAAAATTAGCTTTTATTACGAAATAAAAGTGTAAATAAGAACAAGTGTAAATAAAAAAAAGTGTAAATAAGAACAAGTGTAAGTAAGAACAAGTGTAAATAAAAAAAGTGTAAATAAGAACAAGTGTAAGTAAGAACAAGTGTAAATAAAAACAGTGTAAATAAGAACAAGTGTAAATACAAAAACAATTTATTCTGTTTTAAAAGAATAGGACTTTTATATAAAAAAAATATCAAAAAGAAAAATTTCATAAAATTTCAAGAGATCCATTTATTTACAATTTTCATAAAAAATGAAATGTATTAAAAAATCGTTTTTAAACTATTATAAAACAGCGAATTTAATTCATCATAATTTACTTTCCATATCGCTTCTATAGAAATTTTTATAAATGATTCAAATTAATGGAATGTCGGCTTATTTTCTTCACAGAAAGTAATTCTCTACATCTTCACCGTGTAGATTTTTAAACAAATGCACAGTTCCTTAATAATCGTTAATTGTTTATCAATCAACCATAACACTTCTATAAACGATTAACCATAATTAATTAACGTTGCATTTGTTTAAAAATTCACACTGTAAAGTTATAAAAAATTATTTTCTGAAGAAAATAAGCCGACATTCCATTAATTTGAATCATTTATAAAAATCTCTAAAGAAGCAATAAAGAAAAGTAGATTTTGATGAATTAAATTCGCTGTTATATAATAATTATTAAAAACGATTTTTTTTAATAAATTTAAAATTTTTAATAAATAATTTTTTTTTAATCTTTTATGAAAATTGTACAAATTGTTTTTGGAAATTTTATGAAATTCTTTTTATGTATGTCTTTTTATGTTCTTATGTACACTTTTGTTTGATTGAAACACAATTTAAGTAAGCAAAATTGTAAGTAAAAACTCAAGTAATTAAAAGACAAAAGACGTTTCATTTAAAATCGACTAATTCATGGCGTGCAAACTAGTTTAAATTAGTAACTATTATATTATTAATCAAATTGATCCCTTCCATTATTGTTCCTTAATTGTAATGATTTAAACGATCATCAGGAAGGATAACAATTATTATATATATTTTTATGTTATATAACATAATAAATACATATACAATATATAAATACATATAAAATTATATGTAATTATTATTATAACAAATGTGTATATATTAATCAAATTAATCCCTTCCATTATTGTTCTTTAATTGTAATGATTTAAACCATCATCAGGAAAAAAATTATTATATATATTTTTATGTTATACATAAAATTATATGTAATTATTATTATAATAATAAATGTGTATACATAATAAATATATATAAATAAAAATAAATAACAAGAAATAGTAACATCAATAATAACTTACAATTCCGAAAATTTAACAAATAAAACCACTAACCCAAACAATTAAAAAAATGTAACAAAAAAGCAAAATTCAAATGTTCAAAAGCAAATGATCCAAACAAGTAAAAATTAAATTCAAACAAATAAAATAATCGATTCAAATGATCAAAAATCTACAAGCCAAGCTTCAAAAGTAAAATCCACAGCTCAAAGTTCAGTTAAAATGTGTAAAATTCAGATTCAAATTATCAACAACAAAAAAACAAAAAAAAAACAAAAAGTAACAATCAACTGTTACTTTTGATGGAAAATTTCCTCTTAAAATAATTCTCGGGAGATTTGTCATCATCTTTCAGGAGAGATTTTCGCCTTTTTGAATAGACGCGAGGAGGATAGGCAGTGATGTAATGGCGAGAGCAAGAAACGCGATGGTACGAACGAAGAAACGAATCATGATCATGACATGGGTTAGCGATTGAGCGTTGGTCCCATCGATTGCAAAACAGATTTGTGTTAATATCATTTTTCTTTTTTTTTCCTTTTCTTTTTGGTCTTCTGTTCTTTTTTTTGGGTAGAGCGAGTAGAGGCGAGTAGGTACCTGGATAGTGGCGACAGTGGAATGTACCTGAAGCGACCGGTTGGATGGTGGATTGGGCCGCCAAAACGACGTGTTGCCTGGGGTGTCAAGTACGCTGCCAATGGAGGAATTGCCTTGTTGTTGCTGCTTGGATTGTTGGCAAATTTAACTGTGATTGGTTCCGACGAACCCTTGGGAATGGTCCCATTTAGCTCTTGTATCGCACGCTCAGCTTCCACGCGTTGATCAAATCTTATGAATCCAACACCTTTTGACAGACCTGCCAAATCCGACAAACAAATATCTTTAACGTTACTTCATTTTGCCGGCTTCATCAACTGATTCTTGCTACTTAAATTCTAGGCTTACCAATTATTCCAATCGCTTATCTCACAATCAGCAATTTCTTAAAACAGCAGTTTCTTTAATTCAATAAACAAAAAATTAAAATAACATTTCTTTTTTGTAGCTTATCCAAATCTCGAATCAACAAAATTCGTTTTGTCTTTATTCTTTAAAACTTGATTTGCAGATTTTAATTTTATTATATTTTTATTTTATTTTTTCTTTTATTATTTGTATAAATAGATTATCAAGCATCTTTTTCCATTATCTTCAGAATCATTTTTAGTACTTGATTTTCAGTTTATGTAAAACAAGACAAATTTTTTTTTAAAATATTAAAACAATTCTCTTTTGTTCATTATTTGTATAAATAGAAATTTGAATAAATAAAAAGAAAAAAACTAATGATTTATTTACTATCTGCATTTGTTATTTTGTTTCTTTTATTATTTATATAAATAGATTATCAAGCATTTTTTTCATTATCTTCAGAATCATCTTCAGAACTTGATTTTCAGTTTATGTAAAACAACGAAAAAAAATGAAAACAAATCTGTTTCGTTCATTATTTGTATAAATAGAAATTTGAATAAATAAAGAGAAAAAAGCTAATAATTTATTTACTATCTTCATTTGTTATTTTGTGTCTTCTAGAATGTTGCAAACGAATTGCAATTTCCTTCAATAAATTGTTCTTTAATTTGCAAACCCGTGGATAAACGTTTTTTCTAAATATGCAAACACTTAAAAAAAAGCAAAACATTAACTTTTCAGAAGAAATAACAATCAGGGGAATATTTCTAGAAATTTCCTGGCGATAAATACCACAAATTTCCTGAAAGTGAGATAAGCAAGAGGAACTGTTTAGTTTTATTCGTAGATTTCTAGGTTTATCGTTTGCTAATGAATGTTAATTAATTAATCTTTACTAATTAATCTTTATTAATTATTAATTAATCTTTACTAATTAATCTTTATTAATTATCAATTGAAACTAACTCTGGTACTAATGAGCTATCTCTTGTGTTTATAAAAAAAAGAGTGGCTCGGTGCGCACATAATTTTCTGCAACGTTTTTCTTCAATTCGCGATATTATTAAACCGGAAAAAAGTGACAAAAGAAAAAAAATAAATTATAATAGTAGCTAAGCGAAAGTAAACAGAAATGGTTATTTGGTGTAAAACTGGATTCCATGGATAAATTTCAATGTAATGTATAATAGAGCAATTTTCAACTAACATAATAACAAAACTATATTTAAAATTTACAATACAATAAAATCATTTTAAACAACCATAATATCGAGCATATTTTAAATTAACGTTAATAATAAAAAGTCATTTTACAAAATTGACACAAAAATCAAAATAATTGAAAAGTAATCGACATTTGAAAAAATTACAATGTAAATTACTAATCAACTGAAAAGTATTCAATAAACAGTCGAGTTAAAAACAATAAACGTGAATAAATAATTAACAGTAAATAATTAACCGTAAATAATTGAGAGTAAATAATTAACAGTAAATAATTGAGAGTAAATAATTAACAATAAATAATTAACAGTAAATAATTGACAGTAAATAATCAACAGTAAATAATTGACAGTAAATAATCAACAGTAAATAATTGACAGTAAATAATTGACAGTAAATAATCAACAGTAAATAATCAACAGTAAATAATTGACATTAAATAATTGACAGTAAATAATTAACAGTAAATAATTAACAATAAATAATTAACAGTTAATAAATATTAACCGCAAATAAGCAGAATCATAAAATAATAAACGTGACTTAATAACTAATCGTAAAATAATAATAAATGAACAATAAACGTGATAATCGACTGTGAAACAATAATTAACGATTGTAAAAGATATCAAAGTGAGTTATTTATTCGATTGTAAAATAATCAAAGTGAATTAATTAACTGCGTTTAAATAAAATAATCACAGTGAATTAACTGCGTTCAAAAAAACCAAAGTGAACTAATTAAATGCGTCTATAAAATAATCAAAGTGAATTAATTAACTGCGTCTAAAAAAAAATAATCCAAGTGAGTTAATTAGTCGACTGTAAAATAATAACTGAAACAAAGCAATAATGTATAGTACTCTCTGAGAACAAAAGCTAAGTGAAATTGTAGAGCTAATAACAAACAATATAAAAATCAAATTGTGTTCAGCTAGGAAAAAAGAGGGAAAAGAAAAAATTATGTTTACGTACCGGGCAAATTGTCTCCGCCGCCAGTCACAAACTGTCGTACTAAACAGAAACGAAAAAATCATATCTCGATTAAAAATACAAATAACACGAGTTGCTCGCCCCTGATTCGTTCAATTATCAAAAAATTCTTTACAATTTACTAATTAAAAAAATAAAAGTAATAATAGTAATAGTAATAATAATAATGATCATAATAATAATAAACATTAATAATAACAATAATAATAATAATAATAATAATAATAATAATAATAACAATAATGATTTCGTAAGTTAATAATTATGAAAATAAATTCATCTTATCAAAAATAATTAAAATTGTTTAATAATATTTTTCGAGTGTGTGTTGATTGTTAAAACGTTTTTTAATAAAAATCGCGGCGACGAATGAGAGGCAAGCGAGTCTTTAGAATTGTAAAATTATACGCTCTACGTTCCTTAAACATCTAATTGACATTTTTTAAAATCATCTTGAATGATAAAATGATGATTAATTTAATTTTAAATGTTGAAGGAACGTGAGCAAGTAACTTAAAAATAATTTTGTTGTCGATGGGGTAGAAAAACGACGTACAATTTTGTCAACCGAGAAGAAATCAGGAGAAACTGAGAGATATAAAAAGAGAAAGAGAGACAGATAGATAGAGAGAAAAAGATATCATAGAGGGATAATTAGTAACGGTTAAGATGGAGGCCATGAGGCTGTGTATAACTCAAAAACCAAACAAGCACTGCATAACGCAAGGGAGGAAATTGAAAACGCAATTGTCACGTTTGAGCCAACTGAAAAGCCACCAAAAGAAAATTTACTTAAACGATAATTTAACGAAATTATAAATCTCTGACTTTGTTTGCCTTTCATTTCAAATTATATTTCAATATTTTCAAATAAACACTGTTTTTAATCACTATTTCCCTAAAACGATATTTTATTATTTATAAAACCAAACAAATTTATTTAACTTGATAAAATTCGAAAATAAATCATTTGTAAAATTATACTTTTATTTTTTGAAATATCATTCTTTTCTAAATAAATAATTTCGTAAAAGTAAAATTATTTTATTTTTATTATTTACTTTATTTCAAAGTAATCATTTTTAGAAAGTTTTTTTAAAATTTTTTTTTTTTTTTTTTTTTTTTTTTTTTTTTTTTTTTTTTGAAAATTCCCATTTTTACCCGTATGCAATCTACATAAACAACTTTTAAAAAATCTTCTTTTCTTTGAAGTAACAATTTTTAAAAAGTCTTCTTTTCTTTGAAGTAACAATTTTTAAAAAGTTTTCTTTTCTTTGAAGTAACAATTTTTAAAAAATCTTCTTTTCTTTGAAGTAACAATTTTTAAAAAGTTTTCTTTTCTTTGAAGTAACAATTTTTAAAGACTTCTTTTCATTGAAGTAACAATTTTTAAAAAATCTTCTTTTCTTTGATGTAACAATTTTTTTAAAAAGTATTTTCTTTGACGTAACAATTTTGAAAGTCTTCTTTTCTTTGAAGTAACAATTTTTAAAAAATCTTCTTTTCTTTAAAGTAACAATTTTTAAAAATTCTTCTTTTCTTTGAAGTAACAATTTTTTTTAAAAAAAACTCTTTCCTTTGAAGTAACCAAAATGTATTCTTTTTCACAAATATAATTTATATATTCTGTATCATCTGTATATTTTTTAAAATTACACATCCTTTTAAAATTTGCAATTCAGAAAAATATTTCCTGACCATAAAAAGAAACAGATGCACCAATTTTCTATTTCAACACAAAAAATTCATGAAATTACAAAGTTTGCAAACATTTAAAACAAAAATTGTAGTTTCTGTGGAATTGTTTTTTTTTCAGCATAAGATGAATTCAGACAAATGTCAGATAAATTTGCATCGAAACTTTTCTCTTAAAGGTCTTTTAAAAAAAAAGTTAATTTAGGTAGTAATATAATTTAGGTATTAATATAAATTCTGAGCAACTGAATTCATCCTCAAACGTGAAAAGAATGCGGAAGAGGTCGTGTAGGTTGTAAAAACCAAGAGAACTTTGAAAACCAAGGTGAAAAAAAGTACGATTATTTTTCAAGTTTCTAGTTAGTAGAAACGATTCTTGGTCTCTTTAAGTTCTTAAGAGAGAAAAGAGGCGCACCGATCCACCCCCCATCCTCCTCCAACCACCCCTGTCAAGCAACCCCATGGCCTACTCACCTACCCTTATCTACAGCACACCTTTTGTCGCCTTCTCTCTAAAGAATCTCAAGTACCGAATTTCAGTGCCAACAAGAACCTAATGGCCTTTTTCCCCCCTTCAAATTCAGACAGTTTTCGTAAAAAATGTAATCCATTTTTTTCATTTCCCCGAACCTGCATTCTACAAGAATTTACTGTACTTTTTTTTCTTGCATCGAAATTTAAACAAAAAAAATATGTAATACGTTAGTATGTAAACATTTTACTATTAAATAACACATTAATGTTATAATGTATCTGACAATTGCAATTATCCAACAATTGCAATATATCAAACAATTGCAATATATCCAACAATTGCAATATATCAAACAATTGCAATATCAAACAATTGCAATATATCCAACAATTGCAATATATCAAACAATTGCAATATATTTAACAATTGTAATACATTATTAAAAGTTACATCAAACAACATTAATATCAGAAGATCTGAATTTTCCTGCCACAATTTTCACCCGCGAAATTTTCGATTTCAAAAAGTAATTTTAGATCTCGTTTTAGATTGTTTTTGCCAAAGGTTTTTTTCTATTTTATGTTTGGCTTCTGAGTTGATTTGGAAGATGTTTCGAATTGGAGAATTCTACGATAATAGAAGATAGAATTAGTTTTGTCATTTTCTTCTTGATGAGAAAAAACAAGTCTTGGTAAAATAAGACTTGAGGAAAGCTCGATCGGTCAAATGCGTCACTTGATTCTACTTACCAGTGATGTTATCGCAAAGAATTCGAGATGTAATTATTCTTCCATAGGGACTGAAAAGATTCTCGAGATCTTGTTGTGTCATATTTTTTGGCAATCCACTAACATAAAGATTTGCTCCCTTAATTGCTTCGCTGCTCGGTCTTGCGTATGATACCTGCAGAAAATAATGACAATATTTTATAAAACTGACAATATTGTTCTTTCAACAATAATCGGGAAAATTAATTTATTCTCAGCGGACACATTCATCGGACAATTGCTATTGAAAATATAAACTGTCGTCAATAAAATAATACAGTAAATATATAACATGATAATGATACAAGATATAATTATTAGACAGTGTAATAATTAGATAACGTAGTAAATAGTAAATGTAGTAAATTATTAGACAATGTAATAAATAGATAATGTAGTAAATAGATAATGTAGTAAATAGATAGTAAAATGAATAGATAATATAGTAAATATATTATAAAATAAGAAGATAATATAATAAATATATAATACCTAATCCTGGCAATATAAAATAATATCAATTACATTAAAATAACAACATGTCTCCAAGATATTTCACCAGCAAAAAAAATAATCGAGTTATTAAAATCCCAACCTAGTAATATAACAACAAAAATATTATTATGATTATAATTTATGTGTATAGCAATAAAGTATAACTATAGCAATAAATTATAACTATAGCAATAAACTATAAATATAGCAATAAACTGTAAATATAACAATAAACTATAAATATAACAATAAACTATAAATATAGCAATAAAATATAAATATAGCAATAAACTATAAATATAGTAATAAACTATAAATATATCAATAAACTATAAATATAGTAATAAACAATAAATATAGTAATAAACTATAAATATATCAATAAACTATAAATATAGCAATAAACTATAAATATATCAATAAACTATAAAGATAGCAATAAACTATAAATATAGCAATAAACTATAAATATAGCAATAAACTATAAATATATCAATAAAATATAAATATAGCAATAAAATATAACTACACAGAAATAAACAATATAACAATGTATATTATCAGGAGATCCAACAATAAAACTTCCTGGAAATTGCGTCAAATCTTCACCTTGAAATAACTTGTCGAATTAACTAAAATGTTCATTGTAGTCTTTTATTGCTCACTTGGCAAGCATTCTTTTAAACTCAAGTAACAAAATTCCTACATCTCGTATTTTTTTAGGGCAAAATCCAAGTTCGATTATTTCAGAAAATTTAAATCCTACCCTCGAGGAAACTTGAAAAATTAATTTATACGAGCTTTACAAATGCAAATGTATTTTGATTAAATATCAAAGATATTCCTATAAAAAATATTGATAAACAATTATAAAAAATATTTATAAAAAATTTTAAAAAATATAAAAATATTTATAAAAAATAAAAAAATATTTATAAAAAATATAAATATTTTATAAAAAATATTTTTATCTCTTTTTACGATTCTTTATTTTTATGAAATATTTATGATTCTTTTTAAAATCCTAATACGAAAAACCTAAAACCGTCTTTGAAAAATGGATTCAAAGGTTCTTTAAATATAATTAAATTATATAATCGCATAGGTAATTAAATCGTACAAATTTTTTAAAAGCATATTTTCTGCTTTCTATTTGCAACACGAAGAAGCCACGGGTCTGTGTATTTTGAATCAATTCTTTTCTCATAATAATTATCTGGAATGTTGTTCTTGACTAATATCGAGAACATTGAAAAGATGAAAAACAATTTATTTTTAATTTTTATTTTCAAAATATTTTTAAATACTCTAATTCATCTTTTGAAAAGCAAATAATGTTGATAAATTGTCGAGTGGGCAGAATGAGAAAAGTGAAACAATTTGAGTGAGAAAAGTTGAACAAGTAATGATCAGCGACGCCTGTAATTATTTCCCTAAAATGCAGAATTATTGAAATAAATCAATTATTGAAATAATTGAAATAATTCAATGACTTCTGCATAATTCAAGTTACACAAACCTTAATAGTTTTATTTTGCAGACGAAGGCCATTGAGTGTGTTGATAGCCTTATCAGCATCTTCCGGCCGATGGTAATTAACAAATCCATAGCCTAAGCTTTGACCTAGAAATTAAAAATAAAAAAAAAATTGAAATTTCATTTGAAATTTATTAATCAGTGTTGTAATTAAAAATATTTTAGTTAAAGCGTGAAAGTAAATATTGTCAATTAAAATCTCAATCTAAAGTCTCAAACAAAACAAGGTTCTTAGCTCTCCAATCTCTTATTATTTCAATCAATCAAAATATCGCTGCTTCTCAACAATCGAAATAATGATCCTAACTAATGAAAATAGTGTTTCTAATCAATGAAAAGAACATTCTTAATCAATGGAAATAATATTCCTCATCAATGAAAATAACGATCATAATTAATCAAAAGAATGATCCTAATCAATCAAAAGAATGATCCAAAATAATTAAAAGAATGATCCTAATTAATCAAAAGAATGATCCTAATCAATCAAAAGAATGATCCTAATTAATCAAACGAATGATCCTAATCAATCAAAAGAATGATCCTAATTAATCAAAAGAATGATCCTAATCAATCAAAACAATGATCCTAATCAATCAAAAGAAAGCTCCAAAATAATCAAAACAATTATCCTAATCAATCAAAAGAAAGCTCCAAAATAATCAAAACAATGATCCTAATCAATCAAAAGAAAGCTCCAAAATAATCAAAACAATGATCCTAATCAATCAAAGAATGATTTTAATCACTGAAAATGATCCCAATCAATCAAAATCATCTTTATGATGCTTGTCCGAAAATCGTTTCAGAGTTGATCCAAGTGAATAAAAATAATGAAGATTATTCTATTGAATGAAAAAATCTCCAAGATGATTCTAGTGAATGGAAATAATTTTTAAGATGATTAAGGTTTGAAAAGCTCTCGAATCATGTCACCTAAGACATCATTGGAATTTGCACTCATGTCGAGAACATCGACTTGGCTGTAGCCAAAAGACGAGTGATGAGTGCGAATGACAAACGTTCCAGAGACAAATTACACCTTAGGGGTAACTACTTTGACAATTTCGATGATGGATATTTCCTTTCCAGGTGCTGATAATCCAAACTACTTCATTTTACTACTAATTCTAATTTTATGCATTTATGGCCCCGCCAGTTTCATTAACTACCACGATGGCAAGATTTTAATTGCTCAACTTAAGATCAAAATCTACTCAATTTGCATCTCAATTCATAATAGTCAATAATTTACACCAGCTGTAAAAATGCTTTCACCCTGTAGCCACAAACAACCACTGTATTTTCGTTTCTAAAATTTATTCGCCAATTTTTATAGAAATTAATATTATTTCAGAATAGAACATTATCTTGCAAAAGAATACCTTAGAAAGGAATATCTTGGAAAGGAATATCTTAGAAAAGAATATCTCAGAAAGGAACATCTTAGAAAAGAATCTCTTAGAAAGAAATATCTTAGAAAATAATATCTTAGAAAGGAATATCTTAGAAAAGAATACCTTAGAAAAGAATACCTTAGAAAAGAATACCTTAGAAAAGAATATCTTAGAAAAAGAATATTATCTTACAAAAGGGAAATGATTTCATTCTAAAATTTTGAAACAAAAGCAGACTTTTGTGGATTATTTGGAAAAGCACATGCTTTGAATATTACTTAATCTTTTGGGACTTGATGTGGTATAAGACTGGCATAAAGGCGGTAAAGCTTCGATCCAAATGACGCCGCCCCCGCACCATGTGCCTGAAAATAGCGTCGCGACGTCTAACCCACGTGCTGACGCACTCGCACTGTAATACAAGAATTTATACGCACACAAAAATTACGCACTATTACGCATTTTCGTTTCTCTCCTATTCATCAATTTTCCCCCTTTTCATTTTTATGCATTTTTTTCCCATTTGCATTTTCTTCAATTTGAAATAAATTTTCTGTTGTTTCTTGAAAATTAATTTGTCTTCTACGAAACAAGAAACTGATAAAACTAAGGAAAACTAAAAAAAACTAAAGAAAACTAAAAAAAAAACTAAGGAAAACTAAAAAAACTGAAGATAACTAAAAAAAACTAAAGAAACTAAACTAACATCTAATTACACAAAAATATACTTGAAAATTCCGGCATAAATTGAAAAACAACTAAATTGAAATTAATTTCCATTTGCCAAAGATCCAGAGTAGAGAATGATATATTTATCGTTTCGGAAAAGTCATCGATTATATTAAAACAAAGTGCAACGGACTATTTTCATAAACTTGATACGAAGCCAAATAATGCGAATTACAAGAAATTTATTGGTGACAACGTAACTTAAATTCTCAGGAAATGTGAGGCCTCTATGAAGATAAACCGATAACTTTAAACTAGAATCGATTAAAATTGATAATTAATTAATCAGAATTCCATTAGCATTTATTCCGTTATTTACAATTTCGCAAGAAAATCGGTAATTAAATAATTTTGCGCAATCATCAAGTAAACAAAAGAAGTTTTAAAATAAATATTGAATTCATTGATCAATAATTCTATCTTATTAATTAAAACAAGTTTTTCTTTTTAAGCGACAATATAAAGGATTCTTTTTAAGCGACAATTTAAGCGACAATTTGAAGGATTCTTTTTAAGCGACAATTTGAAGGATTCTTTTTAAGCGATAATTTAAAGGATCCTTTTTAAGCGACAATTTAAAGGATCCTTTTTAAGCGACAATTTAAAGGATCCTTTTTAAGCGACAATTAGAAGGATCCTTTTTAAGCAACAATTAGAAGGATTCCTTTTTTGAAATAAAAGAAGAAATCTTTATCCAACGGATTTGATGGCAGGTTTCCTTTTATATAGAAAACTTGTGAGTCTTCCCTATTCTTCGTATTCTCTACACATCACCGATAGAATTCTATATTTATGAACCACGTGTCACCAACAGGTGTAAGATTATTTATTCAAAAGAATCTACTGAAGATAATAATCCGCTAAATGGTCAAATTGATCCAAGATCTAAAATATCCTCTTTTAAAAGACCCTAAAATCCTTAAAATTATTCATCGTTTTGGAGAACTAATCGCTACTTTGTTTGAATCTTTAGATTAACATTTAACCTATAATTATCAAGTTAATCATTTAATCAATACTATCAAAATCATTATTTTCTTTAAAATAGAGCTCATTGCTTTATTTTATTATAAAAAAACACTTTCATTAATTTTGTTAGAAAATTAATTTTCATTGGTTAAAATAAAATTCATAATTATCTATATTCTTTAAAAACTATTATTTAAACTATTGTTTAAACTATTGTTTAAACTATTATTTAAACTATTATTTAAATTACAAATAAGAGAAATTACAAATAAGATTAATTGAATTACAAAAAGATTACTTGAATTACAAGATTACTTGAATTACAAGATTACTTAAATTACAAGAAAATTAATTAAATAACAAGATTAATCAAATAACAAGATTAATCAAATAACAAGAATAATCAAATAACAAGATTAATTAAATAACAATGAGATTAATTAAATTACAATAAAATTAGTTTAGTTAAAAAAAAACTCACTAGTTTCATCAACAAAATAATTGACATTATTACTTTCCTTAAAAGAAGAATCAATATAATTACTTTCATTTAAAGATTTATCATTCCAATTGAATGACAATTCATCTTCATTAAATCAACATTCATCAATTCCATTAAACCAATATTCATTAATTTCATTAAATCATCAATATTCACGACCACAATATTATTTCGAATTTCAATTCAAATTCGAAATTATCCGACAATTTCATTACCATTAATTTAATTGGAACAAGATTTAATGTCATATTGAAAATTAATATGAACATTGTTTCATCAAATTGAGACTTTCTTCGATTAAAATAAGGTTTAAATAAAATATTTTTAAGAACAAAGTGAAATTAAATAAAATTTGAATGATTCAGTATTTACAGATAAAATCCCCGTTACCAGTGAGTTTATCTCTGATGAGTTTGCAGCTTTCAACTTCACCGATACTGGAGAATAGAGAGCGGATTTCCTCCTGGGTCATTGTCTGCGGTAAGTAATTTACAATCAAATTTGTTTTTGATTCTTCTTGTGAAGTTTGGCCAAGGGTTGAACCCCCATTTTGTTGTACTGCGTCCATTCCGTTTGCCATCATTGCACTCTTCTAATACGTAACCTAACTACGTACGAAATCTGAAAGCAAACAAACAAAATTTCAATTATTTGCCATTTTTACTATTTCCAACATTTATTCATTTTACCTGCAATTCAAGACACAATTTAATAAGATAAATTTTAAAAAAGAATTTTATTATCAAGAATTTTAGTATCAAGAATTTTACTATCAAGAATTTTAGGATCCAGAATTTTAGTATCAAGAAAAATTTTAGTATCAAGAATTATTTTAGTACCAAGAAGAATTTTAGTATCAAGAATTATTTTAGTACCAAGAAGAATTTCAGTTTAGAAAAAAAAGATATTACGAATTTATTAATGTAAACAAAAATTCGTAATCAGTTTGAAGAAGAACAATTTACTTTTGTAAGATTTACTTTGAACTGATGCTGGAAATAATTCGAATGAATTCTTTTATCAAAATGGGAAACGAATAAGATAAAAACTTCCATTTTTTCTAATAAACAAATATTCAAGGTGAGGTCGTTGAACTTAGATAAGTGAGAGTTTTAATAGACGAGAAAAAAGTCAGAAAGCAAATCACAGAAAAACTCTCCCCAAAACACGAACACACTCATAATTCCCAGTATAATTAATTTCAGAAGCGAATCAGAGAACAAGTTTTTGCTTCCGTGGTACTAAGAAAATATTCCTTATGTATTTATTTCAACTTAGAAATGGAAATTTACTTTAGGGACATCTAAAGCAGAATTTACTACAAATAACACAAAATTCAAGGGTCTTTTTTCAATGCGACTAAAACGAGACAATTCAAAATTATAGCATTTTATTTTTTGTCTAAAAAATTTCGTTTTTTGTCTAAAAATTTTAGTTTCTTGTCTAAAAATTTTCGTTTCTTATCCAAAAATCTTTAGTTTTTTGTCTAAAAGTCTTCAGTTTTCATCTAAGAACCTTTTTTCCTCTAAACAATTATTTAAAAAATAATAAAAAAATAATAATTCAAAAAATAATTCAGGTCTCCGTTAATTGAGCCTTACTTTAAAACCACTTTTAACGTTTTGGGAATTAACGTTTATTTCTCTTTTCAACAATATTGCATTTTTTGCAAGTAATCGTTTTTAATTTCCTTTTTTGAAGTTCTCTCAAAGATTTTTTTCCAGCGTTTCGGTTAAGTTAAAAAAATATTCCGTTGTAAAATAATTAAAATACAAATTTGTATTACGATTGTTTCCTTTTCTTGTACTGTTTATATTTTGAGAAAATAATATTAATAAAACTTAACGCACAGAATCATACAAAATAATCTCTTTTCTTACTTTTCTTTCTTTTAAAATCACAGTTGATCATTTAATTCTTGTTTTTGTTAACCACTTACAATGTTTGCGTTTTATTTAAAAAATGTAAATTAATATCAAGTAATCGTTAACCCCGGTGTTTATTATATATTATATTATTATGTAAAATTATTATTCTACATAATTATAATTATTATTATTATTCTACATAATAATAATAATAATTATTATGTAGAATTATTTATGTTTATTATTATTTCTTCGAATTATTTACATTTATTTATTCGTTATGATCTATTCGAATTATTTGTATTTACTGTTATTATGTATTCGAATTATTTGTATTTATTGTTATTATGTATTCGAACTATTGGTATTTATTATTATTATTTCTTGGAACCATTTTTTCTAATCTTCGAGATTAAGATACATTCCATCATTTCCCAGTTCCATTTAAATGGCCAGCTGCAAGGAAAATTCAGTTTTAAAAGGACAGTGAACCTGAAAAGTGTATTCAGGATATCTGTTGGAAGATCCCCCTGAAAGTTTCGTAAGGGAACCTGACGCCCTGATACAATATCCTTCCAAATTTATATACATGCAGTTTTGCTGGCTGTGGTATCAAGTCGAATGTTTGTGTGAGTAGGTCTGTGTAAAGTAGGTTTTGAACAGGGGGAAGAAAAAAAAGGATAGAAAAGATGGGGAGTTATGAGACTCCTGCAGTAGTATCGAGGATGTAGGGGGGATACTTTTAATAGGGTGAGAGGGAAAAGAGGAAAGAGGATTTCATAGTCACAGCTGCTACACACATGACAGCCGGCACGAGCCATTGGAATATATTATACACCTCTTTCGCCCCCAACAATTCTATTTCCTTCTGTAACCAAATTACTCAGCGTTATTGAATATTATTCTTTTCATTATTCTCGAAAATTGTTTCTTTTCTTTCTCGAAAGCCTAATTCAATTCCAATTTTTTACTCACTAAAAGAGCAATATTTTTCGAAAGGTCTTTTCAAGATCTCTTAAAGATCTTTTGCAAATCTTTTGAAGATCTTTTAAAGATCTTTTGCAGATCTTTTGCAAATCTTTTGAAGATCTTTTGCAAATTTTTTAAAGATTTTTGCATTTTTTTCTACATTTGTAGATTAATTAAAGTCCTAAAAATCGTGCACCCCTTGACGTACTTTTACAATTAAAAATCGTTTCAATTTCAAGAATTTAACATTTTCAGAATTTATGAAATTTGCAATACCAACATTTTCTGAAAGTTGTTTATAACTTTTATGCAACTGATTTCGATCTTGGAATTTTGTTAAAACTACTTTGTGCAAAAATTATCATTCCTAGAAATCAAGGATCCAAAATCAATATGAATAAAGAATTAAATTATTTAAGATGTAACAATTTAACAAAGGATTTAACAATTTAACAAAAGATTTAACAATTTAACAAAAGATCGAACAATTTATCAAAAGATTGAACAATTTATCAAAAGATTTAACAATTTAACAAAAGATTGAACAATTTATCAAAAGATTGAACAAGTTAACAAAAGATACAACAATTTAACAAGAGATGATTAAAATAAAATAAAATTGTATTTTTATAGAACGAAAAGTTGAAGTTTCAAATTTAATTCGAGACGATTGAAAGACTGGAAATATCAATTGATTGATAATTTGGTGGATGAAAAATGCAAATTTGAAAAAGGTGAAAAAAATTGAAGCGGTGGATCTAAAATCTTTGGATTAAAAAGATCATTAGTCAGGCTCAAGGTGTGGTTCCGAGCCATTTTATTCCAGGTATTCGAGTTCTAGACCTACAGCAATAATTTATACTTTTCTTTTATTCGACTATGACGTATGTATCAGCTGTCCTTTAAGCCCCCCTGTTACTTTCTAACAGCCCTCCATAACGACCTCACCACAAGGTAATCATATGGTTTCGAAAATTATAAAACTTTATGGCCTTCAATAACTAGCATCCAGACTTTAAAAACTCAAAAGACATTTGAACAAAATGCTCTCAAGAATTTAAAACAATTGCATTTTTTCTATTTCTTTTTCAATTAAATTTTATATTTTCTTAAATACCCGCTTATTTGAATAAATTGCATAAATTAAATACATCTTAAAATGCTTTCAGCATTCTTAATTTTCACGAATTAAGAAGTTTCGAATAAATAAGAATTTCTATTCTAAAGTCTAAAATACTCCTAGAACTGAATTTTCGGAACGAAACGGAACTTTAAAATAGAATAGAATTTTGGAGCAGATGATAATTTTGAAAAATAGAATTTTGTGAACAAAAAGAAATATTACATCAGGCTACTAGAATAATTGATAATAATAATTAACAAATGTAATTTAATAAATATAATTTAACAAATGTAAATTAATAAATGTAATTTAACAAATGTAATTTAACAAATGTAATTTAATAAATGTAATTTAACAAATGTAATTTAAAAAATGTAATTTAATAAATGTAATTTAACAAATGTAATTTAATAAATGTAATTTAAAAAATGTAATTTAATAAATGTAATTTAATAAACGTATAATAAAAATTATACATTCTTTAAATGTTACATTTCAACTATAAAATAATGTAAATTAGAAACAGGACAGAATTTCAAGAAATTTCCGAAAATATAATTTTTATATAAACCTTTAAAAAAATTACAAAAAATTGCAAAAACAGGATCAAACTTTTAATAACTGGAAAAACAAAAATTTTATCACAAGCACGAAATTCAGTAACAGAAATTATCTTAAAAAACAAATTTTAAATAACATAATTTGAAATAACTGACTTTTATAACAAATTTTAGCTCTAGAAGAGAATTTCTTTAATACTAGTATATGAAAATGGTATCGTTTATTAATTTCTTAAATGCTTCTTCCGCGTTCCCAAATAATAATCATGCTATTTTGAGAGCATTGTCTAACAAATCAGAACACTCGAATGCACATGAATAAATTATATAAACCCAGTGTGCAATGTGTAAATTTATCTTGATTTCATTGAATATCTTGTACGAAAATGGCATATCAAAACCACAACTGATGGCGAGGCACGAGATGGAGGTACAGAGCCAGGAAACGATCGATAATAGACGCTCAGCATTTGTCGAATGAGAACACCTAGAAATTATAACCAATTTAATTTCGTGCTTTATAAACTTATCAACTATTTTCTATTACACGCTTATCGCTTTCATTACAAACATTTTTTTTTTCTATTTTGTATCCAATTTCTAAAACACTACCCCGAAAACTTTAAAATTCATTATGTCCAAATACATTTTTTTAACCACTTTTTAAATCAAATTTGTTAATTTTCATATTTTCTATTCTATTTTTTCTTTTTCGTCTTTTCTACGCCTTCAAATTATATATGACAATCGCTTATTCTTTAACACACAGATATTTTCAAAAAAGACCAAATTCCCGAAATTATATCAGATTTAGAAAAGAAAATGGACCTGCTGACAAGTCTGAACACGTATATAGTGTAAATAAACAGTACTGTTTACTTCAATGTAAACTGTTCAGCCAATGCATTAATCAGATGAAAAAGGGATTAGAAGCTTTTGGAGTAGAAATAAATCATCTAGATGTTGGGCATTCGTGAGAATTGCGAATTTACATGATTACAAGGATTGTTTCATGTAAACCGGCATCGAGGCAATCAAAAGGAAAGTTCAGGGTGCAAAAGAAGGAGGTTAAGTTAAGGTGCGATTTGGTAGATATGATCTTCGGCTTGGTGGCCAGGTGGCCATGGCGACGGATCGTGAAAATCGCGTGGCTGGGACCGATCAATACACGTTCACCCCTCAGTCTCCCCCGGTTATATATCTCTCTCCTTCTAGTTCCGTTTTACTGGGAGTCTCCTCTCTCTGCTTTCAGGGAGAGACCCCATCGTGCTTTACTCCCCTACGCACATACACATTACCAAAAAACACACTCACACGTACTCAAATAGAAAAGCGTCACCTAAAACACATTAAAAAAACAACGCTTCCATTTTACCAGATGCTTTGCGAAAAAATATTAATAAACCAAACCAGCTGCGTTTATTTTACAAAACGGCACGTGGATTAAAAAACGGCATCTTACCTTATTCTTCCTTCTCGAGCAGAGAAGAACACAGCCAATGAAGCTCGACACTTTAAGATTAAAAAGGTACTCGTTACCTTTAGGAGCTTCTTTAAGCGTATAAATTGCTTCTTAGACTACTTTAGTATCACGCTCTGTGCTCACAGCACCGTCGCCCGGAACGAAAGGATAAATCAATAAAAGAAAAACTATTGCCGCGGACCAGCATTTATTAGACGAAAAAAAGATGTTTGTTTGTTATTAGTCGAGTTATTTGACTGTCTTCCACAGTTGCACAGCAGTTAATCACCGTGTTCCAAAATAATCCATTCTTCTTGACGTTTTAAAGGTTAATAAGAAGTTTTGCTGCAGGCGTCCTCGTTTTTGCCAAGTTTCTTCGTCGGGATTATAAAAAGAGTAAGGAGTTAAGAAACGCGGAGACGAACAATGTGAAAGAAAGCGAAGACTAAATACTAAAAGGAAATAAAAGAACGACGCTACAAACACGACGACTGGTCTGAGACTGGCAGCAGCGGACCCTGGCGTCGTTGCGGTCGTGAAGATCGGGACAGTTCGGTCGTTTCCGGAAGATTACGAAATGTCTCGACGGGTGGCAACCCTTAGCGCTATTCTAGCAAAGGCTTTTTACAACCTTCCTCAAATATTACATCAATTCAATGATCATTTCTTAATTTTTCAAGTACTTTAGCTTCAAAATGACATATTTTAATGTTTCTTTTCAGAAAATTTTGTTTTGCTTTTCTTACTAAAAGATGGTAAATTCAAATTTCGCGCGTCAAATTAGAAACAGTTGGCAGCCCTGTCGGATGGTTAAAAAAGTTGTTTATATTCAAGAGGGTTGTTGCAAATTTTTTATTTTTAATTATAATTCATCATTCTGTGATTATTTTCCAAGAATTTCGTTATTTTTTATTTTATTCAAAAATCGTTAGTATTTCGTTATCTTATAAGTTGGTTTTTACTTGTTTATTAACTATAGAAAAGTTCATTTATTGATATTTTGTTTTTCTAACCTCAAATTTTTACATTTCAGGTTATTACGTTTTTTAGTTCTTTATTTTAACTCACGTTTGTTTCTATTTAATTTGTATTAGTTTATTTTATCATCGTTTACAGCTGCTGAAGAATTGTCGCAATCATTTACTACTTTTGTAGGGTCAGAAAAATATGTTCAACAACCCTAACAAAAAAAAAACGTTTACATTTTTTTATAAACAATGCCGATTTTATTATATGGAGGCAATTTTTTTTCCTATAATTAAGCATTTTTTTAAAAAAAAAAGTATACTAGAAAATAAGAATTGCCTAACTGATAGTCCAAATTTTTAGGATACATAAAGAAAATAAATGCTTTAGAAGATAAAAATCAGTTTGCTGTAATTATTTTAAATAAGAAGAACAGCAATGTTTCTAATTATTATAAAAATAATATTCATAATTGTTATAAAAATAATTTGTATAATTAATAGAATCTAATGTGAAAATAATTATACATTTTCAGAATATATTTTTTATTCTTTCTAGATTCTAGTTTATTAATATTGTCTATTTTTGTAGGGAAATCACTAGAATTGCTTGAATGAACGTTAATGGTATAAATCAAGTTTAATGGAGTAAAGATTGATTTTCTGGAAGTATAGATCTGGTAGAAGATGTAGACTTGCATAACAAGTCTAGAAGGAGTCACGTGGTAAGCTCACGCAAAAGAAGAATTTAAATGCTTGCAGGTATGTTCAATGCTCTGAATTCTTGCAGTTCACCGACTTCAACTTCCGGCAACGCCTTTAAATCCCTAATACTAGCAAAGGGGGTGTCACGTTTCATCGTTCATGTGAGCAAAAGCACGAATGACCCACCACTCAAGCGAAGGTCCTCAAGTAGACCCTTTTCCTCTTTGCACCACTTTTTCCTCCTTCCTCTAAGCTAAATCCCTCACTGGGTCATCATCCGCAGCAGACAGTTTTGAATTTTTTATCACAAACCTTCAACTCAAGGGTACTGCTGAAATTTAAATATTTAACTCTCCAAAAAATTGCTCTTCTCAAAATTTCGAGCAAGAGATCTTTTTCAGAAAATATTTTCTTGACAATATTTGCCTTTTGTGGAAATATGGAAAGGAGCATTTTATCTAAAATATATGCAGAAAGTAAGTATTGTGCAAATATTTTAAGGGTTACGATACTTAAAGGGCAGTTGGAATGTTGGAAATATTGTATATAAAACTGGACTCTGTAGTTTGGATAATTTTTCTAGTATCTGTGTATTGAAAATAAATTATTGGAAACACAAATTGTGAATCTCTTAAGCAAGACGTCTAACGAGCAAAGTATACTGAGCAAAATTCTATTAATATACACATTCACTGTCGTGAAAGAGATAGGGAACTCAAGGCGGGTCATGTTTAGGCCGATGTTTCGCGCCTTTTTATACCATTCGCGAAAAAGATTTTTAGGTCAGTGTACATTAGAATAGACTAAAACTACCTCTGGCTTTTCATTTCTTCACGAACATTTTTTCTGATTACAAAGACATTTACCATTTACGCTCTTGACATTTTTTATATCTGAAATTTCAGCTTGTTTTATTAAATCTTGAATGGATTTGGAAACTATTACAGTGATTTTTAAATTAATGATTGAAATTAATGATTTCATTTAACGATTTAAATTAATGATTTAAATGAATGATTGAAATGAATGATTTAAATTAATGATTTAAATTAATGATTTAAATTAATGATTTAAATTAATGGTTTAAATTAATGATTTAAATTAATGACTGAAATTAATGATTTAAATTAATCAGAGTACACATGTTTAATGATTTTACTAAACTATTGGTATGTTTTGTTCTAGATAATTACGCTGATGAAGAAAGCTGACAAATCTTGATAAAATTCATTACAAGATTAATTAAATTTTGGGAATCGTAAATTCTGCTGTATTTGGGCTTTAAATATGAACAAGGCCCCCCCTTCGAAAATGTACAGCTGCTAAATCTATTGCTTCAGAACTAGACCAATGACTGGATAGCCATTCGTCTGTATAACTAAAATTCGTAGGGCTCTTCAAGGCACAATCAACGTAGGGAATTTTTCATTGGGGTCGTCTACCCGAGGGTCATTTGCAAACGCCGTAATTAGAATTCTGACAAACTTTAAAAAGGTTTTCAAGCCACTTATTTCATTCCACAATTTTACTTTTAAACTTTTTCAAATTTTTCTAAATCTGTAGCAATAATTTCTCGCTTCCTTTTAGATGTTTTCACATATAGAAATTGTTTGTTTAGAGAAGATTATTTAATTATTATTATTATTTATTTATTTATTTAAATTTATACAAAATCATATTAAATTTGTATTTTGTTGTTTCCTTGTTGAAAATTTCGTTTCTTTGACAAATTACTTTAGTATTTTTTTATGAATTAGAAAAACGACTAACAAGTAAGTAAGTAAGTTTTTTGAAAGACGACTAAGTTTTTCGAAAAACGACTAAGTTTTTCTTGTAGATCATAAAAAGGAAAAATTATAAGATAGAGGAAAGGAATGGTATTTTTTTGTAGCGGGTAATATTTCTTCGTGTTTGAAACAAAATGGGGTTGAACATTCTGAGAATAAATCAAACTGTCTCCTAGCGAAAATTAAATCGTAATCGATCAATTCGATTCTCGCGGCATAAAGGGGTACTCTTTTCAGTCTCGGTTCGTACCACCCTCGTTTACCCCAAGCTTTAGTCAATTTTTATTAATTTCTACGTCTGAATCTTCTTTTCTTTTCTGTCTTTATTTTGAATAAAAATTATTTTTGATATTTTAATACTTTGTTCTATTATCTTATTTCTTATTCATTTATTACGTTTCTTATTTAATTTCTTCTTATTTTATTATCATTTGAATTTTAACCTTTTCTTATCATTTGAATTTTAACCTTTTCTTATCATTTGAATTTTAACCTTTTATTATCATTTGAATTTTAACCTTTTCCTATCATTAATCTTCTATTTAAGTATTCCTTTCGAAGTTATCTAATTATATGTCTGTTTCCAGATTCAGGAGAATTCTTTTGAAACAAGCATTTCAAAAAGGTATAAATTCCGGAGCGAAGGGAATTTAATATAACAATTTAAACATAATTCTATAAGGATCTACTAGGACTTCTTCTGGGATTAAAAAGAGATGTTTCTAGATTTTATCTACTCCAAAAACAACTGTGAAAGACGAGGAATATAAAAATTGAATTTCCAGTGAAGAGTCAATAGGAAATCAAGATCAGAATGAACTGCAATGATTGTTAATTGCCATTTTTTGAATTTAAATTACCAAACTTCAACGAATCGAATTCAACGATTCAACTTCAACAATTCGAATTCAATGATTCAACTTCAACAATTCGAATTCAACGATTCGATTTCAACGATTCGAATTCAATGATTCGAATTCAACGATTTGAATTCAACGATTCAACTTCAACAATTCGAATTCAATGATTCAACTTCAACAATTCGAATTCAACGATTCGAATTCAATTTCAAGGACTGAACTTCAACGATTAAACTTCAAGGATTCGAATTCAAGGATTCGAATTTAACGATCCAACTTCAACGATTCAAATTAAATTATTCAACTTTAACGATTCAATTTCAATTGGTCAAGTTCAACGCCGCTTCAACTCCAATTACTCAACTTCAACTCCAGTTCGTCTCGAATTGTTCAATTTTAAAGTCCAAGCTCCAGTAGCTTCAATGATGTCTTCAATTGGTTTATATTTATACAATTGAACCACAAGGGATAATTGAAGTAAAAAAGTAATTGCTGACGAAGTCAAAATATTGTAGAGAAGCAGTTTTTAAGTTTCACTAGTTAGATTTACAATGTAAGTACACAAATGAGTGCATATATTAAATCGGGAGAATGAACGGGACAGAGAGAAAAGGAGACGAAGATGAGAGAGAGAAGGAGAGAGATAGTGGAAAAGGGTCTAGGGGGTGTCCGAGGGGCTCCATTGATTGGTCTGTGTTGCAGCTACTACCCTGGGGGTATATGAACCCCAACACTGTCGTCTCTCCTTTCCACTCTCTCCTCGTTTCCTCTCTCTTGCTTTCTCTCTTGCTCTCTATTGCTTTCTCTTGCTCTCTTTTGCTCTTTCTCTCTCTCTCTCTCTTTTGCTCTCTCTCTCTCTCTCTCTCTCTCTCTCTCTCTTTTGCTCTCTCACTCTGTCTCGGTTGCACTCTCTTCCGTCAGACTTCCCTGCTCACCCTCACCACAGGTTCACCCCATAGGAGAAAACGCACGCGCGACACATGGACCCAGAAACGATCAATACCCGACAAAGTCCGGCGCTCCCCGGCTCAGCTATTCGAATTAAACTCTCTTGCCTTTCTATTCCCTTCTCTATCTATCCCTCGACATCTTTCTCCTATGTTTCCTCTGCATTCTCATCCCTTTCATTTAGACAGGACTAACGAAAAATACAGCACGAGATCTTCTTGTTTCAAAACCACTCCTTGTTCTCTTTTATTTCCTATACGCTTTTTCAGGTCAACTTGCACAAAATTCAGGGACAGCGTACTCCCAGTTCTTTTTGGAACACGGAAAAAATTGTTATGAAATTAGAAGTCAGTTTCAATGTTTTTTAAACTGGAGAATTATTACTATAGAGTAAATGATTGTGGTAGTTTTTCATTAAATATGGTTCAATTGAGTTTGAACAAATTATAGAGACAATTGTAGAGACAATTATTTTAGTATTTAATGCAAGTAATGTTTGATTCAAAAATTTGTCAAAGTGTCTATTTTTATAATACATTTTTCCTATGAATGTTTCAAATTTTTTGTATGTTCTTGATTCACGTTTATTCATTATAATTGTTAATTGTATTTTTACTTGTCTTTACGTTATTATTATTTTATTACTTTATTACGTTATTCCTTGTCTTTAAGTTATAATTATTTTATAACTTTTTTTTATTATTTATTACTTTTTTACATTTTATTACGTTTTTTTAAAATTATTTATTACTTTATTACTTTTTTACATTTTATTACGTTTTTTAAAATTATTTATTATTTTATTACATTATTACGTCATTACATTATTACGTCATTATATTAATACATTATTACGTTATTACATTATTACGTTATTACTATACTTTATTACGTTATTACTATACTTCATTCCGTTATTATCACTTTTGTTTTTTACTAAATTTTACTCATTAATTTTCTTACGTATTACTAGTATTTTTAATAATTATATTTACTATAATTATTTTGCCGTCCTTTCTAAACGTTGAATTAAGACATGGACAGTTTGATTTCTGGTCTCGGAAATATTTTTAAGAGTGGTTGCTGGGTGGTCTGAATGTAGGAGAAGTTTATTGCACTATGGAGACAGAATTCTCTAAATGAATCCTGAATCAATGCGCTAGTTAATAAAACGCAAATATAAATAATAGAAATTAATTAAACTACTAAAGAAATATTGATTTGAATATTTCTATAGAAAATAGTTTAATAGAAAATATTTCTATCGAATATTTTAGTAGTTTAATTAATTTCTTAGTTTGCATCCCTAACACACAGGACATTTTTTTTCGAATAAGAAAAAATTCGTGTAATCCATAAATTAATTTATGGATATTTTATAAATTGAGTATTTTTACATTCTTTTAAATATTACACAGTTTCAAATCAATAACATTTTTCATACGACAGTTTTAACCCTCCGATAAAATTTCTTTCTTTTTTGTAGAATTTCTTACTCCCCTGTGTAATTTCTCATTCTTCTATAACTTTTTATTCCCATATAAAATTTCCTAACTTTATACCATTCTTTATCTACGTATAAAATTTCTCAACTTTATATTACATTTTTTACCTCTCTGTATAAAATGTATTCTTTTACCTTTATTTTTATTTATATAATACCGGAGTTCATTTCCTACTCTTAAGAAATTAGTGGATTTTTATGTATTAATTTATTATAATTTATTAATTAAATAAGCATTGCAAAAGGCTAATTTCGTTACAAAGAGAAATTAAAAATCCTTGCATTTAATTGTAAAAAATCCTTGAATTTTGCTTTTAATTAATTTCTTGGAATGTTTCAGAATCGATTGAAGTTTCACTCCGAGAGTCGATTGAAAAACTTGCGGAATTACAGTTCAGTGGATTCTACAAATCTTCTAGATATTTTCTAGAAAAGTGAGCAGATCTTAAAAAGAAATTCCATCATCAAAAAACTTATTGCAGGATTCCCTAGCTATCTTCAAGGTATTTGTATTTTATGATTAAAAAGAATTAAGAGAAAAGAATTAAGAGAAAAGAATTAAAGGAAAAGAATTAAGAGAAAAGAATTAAAGGAAAAGAATTAAAAGAAAAGAATTAAAGGAAAATAATTAAAAGAAAAGAATTAAAAGAAACATTGTAAAAAATGAAAAATAAATCACGATTGATAAAAATCGAATAACAGTTATTGTTACTTTCGTTTTAATAAAACTATTTTTCAGGTTTTAATCCACTTGTGAAAGAAATCAAGAATGAAAGAAGATTTGCCAGTGTCGACAATTAAAAGAAATTTCTTTGAATTTCTTGCAAAAAAAGTGATTGAATTATTTTTATATATTCTTTATAAAAAGAATTTTAATCAATAAGATTTGAATAACAAGACAGTGAGAAAAGACTTTGCAGCACGGACTTTTGCAAACCTGAAAAGAGAAATTAGAGTATCATCATGAGAATTGGGATCAAAAATAAAAAAAAATGGCGACAAATCGATGTGAATGGCGCTTGTCAAAAGGGATGTATTTTCTCAAGGCCGATTCTGACGCACCGTGAATTTTCGTGTGGAGCGCACGTGCGCAACTGTCTCCAGAACTTTCAGCACTTGCATTATCCTTGTTTTGTCTTGCACGATTTCCATGTTACTGCATCTTCTTCGTTTCCTCCTTATTAAGATGTTTAATTAATTTCTAATTGAAGATTTCTACTTTTACAGCTGCCCGGGAGAGTAATATTTCTGGAAATTCGCGACTAAGAGGGAAAGGACTTGCAAGGGGGTGGAAAATGATTTTAAGAAAAAGGAAAGAAGGAAAATGGAGTTTCCACAACTCTTCGAGCACGCAGGAGCCACGCCCAGGATACTCGCGGCGGACATCTTTAATATCTCACTTTACCCTCCACACCCCTTGCGCAATAAAAACTACTCGAGGGGGTTATTGATCAAAAAGTGCTGAAATATCATCAACTCCCACTAATGCTATTTCGTCATTGCTTACGTTGCCAAGGATTCATCAACTTTACTCATTTAGCTTCTGAGTAGCTTTGTAAGTTGTTTTTTAAATTCTAGCATCACTTTCATCTTCAAAGAGAAGGAGTTTGGAAGAAGGATGACTTTCTTTTGAAAGGGGGAGCTTTTTTGATTTGTTTTTTATTCATGATCAAAATGATGATTAGAATGTTTACACTGTTTTGTAAAATTTTTTTTTTATTTGATACAATGATGATAAATTTTATGGCCAAGAAATGCTTAGATTTGGAATAAAACTAAAATTTAGAATAAAATTCTTTTAATTTTGTTTTTGATTTATTGTTGATACAATTCGGCTAATGAAAGATGCTTATTGTTAACGATAGTTGTAGAAATTCAAAGAAAAAAGATAACTTCTGCTTGGCAAAAATGTCTGAAGAAAAGTTTCCCTCTTTCAAATACTTGAGTGAAAATCAATACTAAAACCCGCTAGCAACAATCGCTTTTGAAGACAATAGATAGATTTTCTTGTAAATTTCCAGTTGGAAAGCTAATTTAAATCGCAGTTCGAATCCAAAAATAATTTTGAACTTAATCATTAAAGAGAGATTTAAATCTTATTTAAGTTGAAACTTAAATATGATAAAACTTTAAATAAGGTAAAACTTTAAATAAGATGAAACTTTAAATAAGAAGAAACTTTAAAGAAGATGAAACTTTAAATAAAATGAAACTTCAAATCAAATGAAACTTCAAATCAAATGAAACTTTTTTTAATCCATTAAAAAATGTAAATTTATTTATAACTCTATTGATATAAAACTTGAGAAAAAATTAATTTTTGTTTAATTAAACAATTATAGTTTTGCTAAATTTATAAAATCAGATTGAAAAACAGATCATTCTTATGTCCTTGAAGATTACATTGATATTTATATGAATACAGAATAAATATATATATAAATTTATTGATTATGCGGACTCTACACGCACATTGTGTAAAGACATTTAAAGATGTTATTCCAGAATTATAATAGGTCCAGTAATAATGTTATTTGTGGAAAAGTATCTTATTACATTTTAATTTTAACCTCTTGCAAAAGAATCCTCAGATTTATCAAAAATAAACAATTGACACATCTTTTTGGATTCATATTTTATTTATATTATTTATTTTTTGTTCTATTCATTTAATTTTCTCTTAAAATTACTTTTAAGGCATATTTTTTTAAAATTCAGCTTTTCAAAACAATAATCTCTTTTTTCGATTCTTTAAATAAAATATCTGGTTTTCGAGTAAAATATCTCTTTTTCAAACAAAGTATCACGTTCTTAAGTAATACCTACTCTTCTTATAGTAACAAAAATATTATTTTTAAATAAAATTATTTTCCAATAAAATTATTTTCCAATACAAATTCTATTTTAAAAATATGTTTTCAAATAAACTAACGTGGTTCAAAATAAATTTATTATAAATAAGTATATTATAAATAAATTTATACATTTTTTATAATTGTATTTAAATACCATGATTTTTAAAATTTTACCTGAATACACTTGATTAAAGTTAGAATAAAATAAGTTATAGAATATTATGTATTAGAATTTACAATTAAAAGGTAAAGATAATTAAGTACAAAAGCAAACATTTTGTCCATCTCTGAATCTTTTTAATTCCGCCATAACAGCAAACTTTCTGCTATATTTAAACTCCAATTAAATATAACAAAAATTACCAAAAATGTATTTTTTTTGTTTCTGTTAATTTCTTCTTTGTTTTGTTGGTTTTTTGTCTATTTTTAATAATTGTATTGTTTTGTTGATTTTTTGTCTATTATATTTAATAATTGTATTCTTTTGTTGATTTTTTGTCTATTATATTTAATAATTGTGTTTTTAAATAAAAATGACTCAACTGAACAGGTGTGGAGAGACTAAATAATTTCAAATAATACTCACTTCTTAGGTGTTTTTTGATTCATTTTATTGAAAGATTCATGTATTTGGTACATCATTTGTTTAATATTAATTAATTGGTTAATTAATTAAATTCTATTACCTACTCGCATATAAACCATCGCGCGTTCCTAGTACGTGGCAGGGATTGCGAAAGAGTTTCGGAAATTATAACGTAAATGAAGTTTAGGAATTAAAATGTAAAAGATTACTAAAAGATTGAATAATAAATAAAATAAAATAAAAATAAAAGTGAATTAAATCAGAAAAATTAGTATATAAAAATAAAATAAGTATCTATACAAAATTATATAAAAATAAAATAAGTATCTGTACAAAATTATATAAAAATAAAATAAGTATCTATACAAAATTATATAAACATAAAATAAGTATCTATACAAAATTATATAAAAATAAAATAAGTATCTATACAAAATTATAAAAAAAAAAGAAATACGTAACTTAAAAACTAACAAACTAATAAAAACTAACAAGTTCTTACCAAAGTAAAAAAACTAAATTTATATTTATATTAAATATTGAAACAATAAGGGAATTTAAAAATGTAATAAAAAAATACAGAAAAACATACAGAAATAAGCAAAATATGAAAATTGGAAAAAGAAATGTATACAAATAAAAAAATATAAAATCAAGGATGATGGAAATACAGAAATCGAAGTATAAAACTGGAAATATAAAAATGAGAAAATAAAGAAATGAAAATATAAAAATGAAAAGATGAAAAGATGACAATGAGGAAATAAAGAAATGGAAATATAAAAATGTAAAGATGAAAATGGAAAGATGAAAATGAGGTAATAAAGAAATGAAAATATAAAAATGGAAAGATGAAAATGAGGAAATGTCGAAAAAAGGAAACATAAAGACAAGGAAGTACAAAAATCATTTAATATAAAAAGGAGGAATGATCCAAAAGAATTCTAGGAAAATTCCTCCAAAAATTATTGTCGGGATGAAATTAACAACTGGTTAAAAATGATGATAAAGACATCAGATGTTAATATAACCCATAATCAATGTAATTATAATAATTCAACGTCAGACAATAATGTAAATAACAGAAAGACAAGAAAAGTAAAGAAACAAATGAAACATACCGGTCTTTAACGATGAAAATCAGTGGTTGGAGGATGCTGACTTAGCGGCAGAATGGAATTGTAGTAGGTTCTTACGGCGTTGTTTAGAAACGTGGCGCCGATTATTTATTAATTAAGTAACAACTTGAATCTTTATATTTCGTCCAGCTAGGATATAACACTCTAACTTTAATACAGTCTCTTTTTCTCTCTCTATTTAATCTCCCTCTTTCTCTCAAAGTAAAGTCAACCGCGCCTCAAATATCGAACCTGACATCAACTTCTTAATTAATAAAACAGCCTTAATAAGCAGTCAATGCTGAAATATGTCCACGCCCAAAAAACCCAGCAGGTTCTTTCTCTTTCTCGAAAATGGAGACGCCTCTTCTCAAAAACAATCTTCCAGATGAAGACGCATTTAAACTCCGTTAAAATATCTTTGCAAAAATATTCTTACTTTCCGTTCAATGTACTTTCCGGATTAATTGAATCTTTCCTTTGTTTTTCCACGAAGTAGACGTCGATAGGGAAGGAAGTGGGATTTTGAGCGACGAAAAAAAGGGTTCAGGTGTTTGTCAATTTTGTATTCTCTTGTTTAATTCAATTATAGTAATGTAAATTACACTTTTGTATAATTTAATTCTTTAATGGAAATTTTATTAGTTTTGTTGAAAATTTTTTAGTTTTGTTGAAATCTCTTTGGTTTTGTTGAAAATTTTTTAGTTTTGTTTAAATTGTCGAGTTTAAAGTTTGTGTGATTAATGTATGCGATTTTTATTTGTTGCAGAATATACCAAAGTGTACGAGAATGATCACTGGTGGAATCTGGAAGATTGCAAGAACGCAACGTAGATAAGGGATTAGGCAATTAAAGGGTGGGGCCTGGAGTTGAAAATGAATCGACGATTGAACGAACGTACGGACGAAAGAACCGAACGAACGAACGAGTCAACGAATCAACGAATTATTAATTAATTAAGGTATAAGTAAGAGAATAATATTGCGGGTAACGGTGTCTACAACGCAATGCCTTTATGTGGTGCGATAACTAAACTGACGGGGCGGATTGCCGGCCTGGGCGACTGCACCCTCGACCTATCCTCGAGGTGCCCGGAAAGGGAGAAGGAGCGAGAGAGCGAGAGACGAGCGCTTCTGCTGGAAGGTGGCAAGAGAGAGATGAAAAATTTACAAAATTCCAGCCCGAGAGAGAGAGAGAGAATTGCCACCCTGTGAGTTCGCAGGCGCGGATTCTGATGATAAGGGTAAGGGCGGGGAAGGAGGGAAAAAGGCAAAAGCGAGTTCGCCTGCTGGGGGTTGAAAAGGGGTGCACAGGGTACCCGCGTCGTTTTTCACCGCGTGAAAAATCGCGGGTTTCGCGAATGGGAGGAGGATACGAATATATATAGATATATGCGTGTCTAGAATTCTGGCTTTTTTTTCTAGGAGAGAAATATTTTTCGGTTTTCTTGGGAAATGGGCCCTTTTTACCTCCCGAGGGTTCCCGATTTATAGACCTACCAGATAAGGCAGGTAATGGACGAGAAAGCTTTCTGGAAACGTTTTTTTTTAAGATAAGGACCATTTTCTAGGAGCAATTTATTAATTGTTTTTTACGTTGAAAGATTCCGTAATTGTTTAAAATCTGCTTTTAACAACGCGTTTGATAATTGTTTTTAAATCTGCTTTTTAAAATTACTTCTATTGATATATTTTATATATAAATAATTCAATTCATGTATATATATTTTATTAGTATATTCAATTCATTTATTTTTTTATTTTTTCTAATGACTGGTATTTTGAATAATTTAATAATACATTGAAAACAATTTCTGGTTAAAACAACTGGAATTCTTGTCAAATATGCCCTTACTACGTTTTCTGGTTGCATTAACTAGAATTTTGGTAAATCTAACTAAACTGTTTGTTAATTTAACTAAACTGTTTGTTAATTTAACCAAAATTTTTGTTAAGTTGACCAGAATTTTTGTTAAGTTGACCCGAATTTTGGTTAAGTTGGCCAGAATTTTTATTAAGTTGACTAGAATTTTTGTTAAGTTGGCCAGAATTTTTATTAAGTTGACTAGAATTTTTGTAAAGTTGACCAGAACATTTATTAAGTTGACCAGAATTTTTGTTAAATACCCAGAATTCTGGTTAAAAAAACTAGAAGTTCTGGTTATTTTAAACAAAAGAAAGTAGTAGGGGCATAATAAAAATTTATTCAGCCTTTCAGCCTATTAGCAAGGGCATATTTAACCACAATTCTAGTTATTTTCACCAGACAATTTTTTCAATGCAAATAAATATGCTGCGCTCCGAAGAAAATAACCTTAGAAGCAAACGATCCCAAATTTTGGATTTTTAGTCTCAAATTTTAGATTTATAGTACCAAATGTTAGATTTTTAATCCCAAATTTTAGATTTATGGTCCCAAATTTCAGACTTATAGTCTCAAATTGTATATTTATAATTTTTATGAGACTTGAAGAAATTAATAATTTATTACAGAATTTATATACACTTATTTTATTAGACCTCTTTCGTTCTAAAATAAAAAACAAGTTATAATCATTTTCAATAATTTGTGAGTAAAATAAAATAAAATAAAATTGAGAAGTGAAACTTTGGATGTTTGTTTGTAGGTAGAAAGTTGAAGAGGGACTGAACTAGGTGTAGAAACCACAATTTCACCATTATTCCTGCTCGATATCAGCTCATCAAATGGGGTTGTTTTATTCCAACGCGTGGCTTTTGTGCTTTTACCCATGCATAATTTATTCTTAGAGATATATGGATACAGATATACATTGTCTTTGTACTGTACAAGGTAGAGTAACCATTTTTAATGAGTCATGAACACGGGAAGAGAGCAAAAGAGATCGATGCTAATAACCTGGCCAACATTTTCGTTTCTTTCTCTTACAACTTGTAGACCGTTTTTTTCTACTTTTTTTCTAATTTGTCTTCTAATCTATACCTTTGACATAAATACAGAATAGTAAATATAAATTGTGTATTCTAAGACCTCTGAAAGTTCAAACTTTTATCACCTTCATCTTCTATCTTACAAAATTAAACATCGGTAACTTGCCGTTTTAGAACTCTGAATTTTTTATTTGTTTTTATTATTTCTTTATTTTTCTCTATTTTTTTCTATTTTTTCTATTTTTTTCTATTTTTCTCTTTTTTTCTCTTTTTTTCTATTTTCCTCTGTTTTTGGCTATTTTTCTCTATTTTCTTCTATCTCTCTCCACTTTTTCTATATTTATTTCTTTATATATCTTTTCTTTTTCTTTATTTTTTTCTATTTTTCTATATTTTTTATACTCTTTTCTATTTTCTTTCTATTTTTCTCTATTTTTTTCTACTCTTCTATTCTTTTTGATTTTGCTCTATTTTTTCTTCTCTTCTCTATTTTTTCTACTCTTTTCTATTGCTTTCCTATTTTCCTCTATTGTTTTCTACTTTCATATATTTTTTCAACTCCTTTCTATATGCTTTATCTATTTTCCTCTATTGTTTTCTACTTTTCTCTACTTTTCTCTACTTTTTTCTACTCTTTTCTATTTGTTTTTCTATTTTCCTCTATTGTTTTTTCTTTGCTCAATTTTTCTTCTCTTCTCTATTTTCTCTACTCTTCTATTGTTTTTCTATTTTCATCTATTATTTTCTATTTTTGTATATATTCTTTACTCTTTTCTATTTTTTTCTCTATTTTCTTCTACTCTTTTATATTTTTTTTAATTGCCTCAATTTTTTCTTCTCTTCTGTATTATTTCTACTCTTTTCTATTGTTTTTCCATTTTCCTCCATTGTTTTCCATTTTCCTCAATTTTTTTTCTATTTTCCTCTATACTGTTTTCTACTGTTTTCTATATTTTTTACTCTTTTCTATTTTTTTCTCTATTTTCTTCTACTCTTTTCTATTTTTTTTTCTATTTGCCTCAATTTTTTTCTTCTCTTCTCTATTTTTTCTACTCTTTTCTATTGTTATTCTATTTTCTTCCATTTTTTCTTCTCTTAATTTTTTCTACTTTTTTCTATTGTTTTTCTATTTTCCTCCATTTTTTTCTTCTCTTCTCTATTTTTTTCTACTCTTTCCTATTTTTTTTCTATTTTCCTCTATTGTTTTCTAATTGCTCAATTTTTTCTTCTCTTCTCTATTTTTTTCTACTCTTTTCTATTGTTTCCCTATTTTCCTCTGTTCTTTTCCTTAATTTTATTATTCTCTTCTCTATTTTTTTCTACTCTTTTCTATTTTTTTTTGTATTTTCCTCTACTGTTTTCCACTTTTCTCTATTTTTTCTTCTATTTGCCTTAATTGTTTCTTCAATTTTTTTCTATTTTCCTCAATTTGTTTCTTCTCTTGTCTATTTTTTGTACTCTTCTGTACTGTTTTTCTTTTTTCCTGTATTGTTTTCTATTTTCCTCGATTTTTTCTTCTCTTCTCTATTTTTTTCTACTCTTTTCTACTCTTTTTCTATTTTCCTCTATTATTTTCTATTTCCCTCAATTTTTTTCTTCTCTTCTCTATTTTTTTCTACTCTTTTCTATTTTTTTTCTATTTTCCTGTACTGTTTTCCACTTTTCTCTATTTTTTCTTCTATTTGCCTCAATTGTTTCTTCTATTTTTTTCTATTTTCCTCAATTTATTTCTTCTCTTGTCTATTTTTTTGTACTCTTTTCTATTGTTTTTCTTTTTTCCTGTATTGTTTTCTATTTTCTCCATTTTTTTCTTCTCTTCTCTATTTTTTTCTACTCTGTTCTGTTGTTTTTCTATTTTCCTCTATTGTTTTCTATTTTCCTGAATTCTTTTCTTCCCTTCTCTATTTTTTCTACACTT